>JAYDZE010239188.1:0-20045 GCA_034509125.1 Monilaria moniliformis
AGAATATAATCACTAGATTGTAAAGGGCAAACCATGTAACAATAATATCTCTTCACAAGTGGCAGAGAATGATAGTTTTTAGAGTTATTAATAAATAAGCAGCTCATAAAGCATGCTTTCTAGTATACAACCCCAATAGATAATGGGAACAAAGGGGGCAAATCATATGGATCCAACAACAATATAATTCATGCATTCATAATCCTAAATTCTATGTTAAACAATGACTCGAGAAATACTAGGGCAATCACTTCATAATTAAACCTTCTTTCGAAGTATTTAACACGTAGAATACTAAACCAACAACCAAAGTGTCCTTTACGCAATTTATAGTAACTCCAAACAGCACATAAGATTTAAGCCCTCACAAATAACCTTGAAATTTCTCAACTCAAATGATTAATGCGTTGATTGTTCATCATTCTATGTATTATTACTCATCTTTCAATTATTGCAATAATACGAATATATTTTTCCCAAGATGGCCAATCCAAGGAAGCTTTAAGCACAAGAACAATCATAATAAATCAAGGCCTTAACATAGAAGTCAAAAATACATGCTACATGAATCACAAAGTGTTTTCTCCATAGAAAATGCACAATGGTCTAGCCTAACATATTATCTAATAAATGGAAATCCAAAATTAGAGAAAACATTAGGAGAGTTTGATACACCCGTGGGATGCTAAGTCTTCACTTGATGTTGCACCTTCACTCTTTCTTCCTCTTATCTTCTTCTCTTCTTCTCTTCTCCAAGTCTTGAATTTAGCTTTCAATGTTGTATGTATATCAGTGAAATGGGAGATGGGACCCTTGATACGTGTGTTTGGGCGGTTTATATATAGATATGGGCTGAGCTGGGCCTAGATTAGGGCTCCAATTGTGCACTGCCTCATGCACCCGCCCGGGTGGCTTAGGTAGTCAAGCCTACCTGGCCGGGTAGACCTCCCTGGACTCTGATTGTGTAGAGACCCGGTCGGGTGGTGCAAGTGGACGAGCCCTACCCGGCTGGGTAGAACTTGCTGGAATATGGCCGCAATCCACCCGGCTCGGTGGCTTTGTAGCCGTATCCCACATGGCCAGGTGGAGTCCTCTGGGCTATCTTGACACGTCTATCCAGTTGGGTGGCTGGTGCCGTAGCTCCACACGGTTGGGTACTACCTTCCGTCTTCTTCAAATTTGTATTTTTCTCTTTTTTCGCTCCAACAAGTTGGATTTCCTGTCTATGTTAGGCATTCTCACAAATACGTTCGATTAACCAAATGAGGGGAAAAACACACTTAAACATCTCTAAAACACCCTGCAACATAGAGCTAATCAACCCAAACGTGCACAACATTTCAGGTTTATCAACTCCCCAAAACTTAAATCCTTATTTGTCCCTCAAACAAGACAAAGAAGGGATAAAACACCATGACTAGAGGAATCAAATTCAATCACACTTGCTTTAGAATGTTTAATAAAAATGAGTATTCTCCAAATATCATGCACAAAAACAACAAGCTAAATACACATTTTAGCTACTAACTAGTTGATCACCTTGTCAGTACGCTTCACTCGGAAAAAAGTATAAGTGTTTGGTTCCTCACTCAAAGTGTATAGGGACGAGTATGCTCTCTTTCTCAATATGATATGAATCATCTACCATACACTTGCTCAACCTCTTATCTCTCCTCTATTATGTTGTGAACAAAGATCTAGAGTCGGATGAGTCTCCCAATGGGTTGTAATGTTGGATTTTTGGTCGGATAAGATAATTTGGCTATATGAGGCAACAGTTTTAAGTTTCATGATCACATATCACCAATCATCATACCTCCTGCACACGTTTAGACTTTGTCTACTTCACACCCATTCATTTACTTCAATATTGTATTTTACTCTTTTTTCTTACTTTTTCTTTTTTTTTCTTTTTGTTAGACTTTGTCTAACTTGTTTTTCTTTTCCTTCAAGCCATTTCATCTCATGTTCAAGCACCCCTTTTTCCTTTCTTCTCCTTCATATCAAGATTGTTTCTCTAACACTCCAAACAAAATATTTCAATGCTATTCGAGATGTAGTGAGTTTCCGCTAGTTATCTTCAGCTAACAATGAAAAGTCTTATAAGGCACACACATACTAAACCAACACAAACCTACTAGAAACAAACTAAAACAAATAAAACCAACGAGGCAGCCGCAGAAAGAAAACCATCTTAACACCCCTCCAAACTTATACTACGCAAAGTAAAGAATAAGTTTGAAAGAGAAAGGTGTGTTTGAGGATTGACTTTCACTCCTGCGGGGGAGACGGGGTGTATGGGTTCCAAGAGTTGAACTGGTCATACATGCTAGTGATCATGTTTTCCATCCGATCCATCCTTTCAATTGAGTTGTTGTGGTATCCTTCGAAGATGTCCAAGCGTTGGTTGATCTGATTGAAGTTATGATTCATGTTTGCCTCCATTTGATCCAACATTTGATTGATAGGGACATCTTCTTCCTCTCTTGCCGGTTGCCGCCGTCGCGTCTGCCGTCTGTGGGCTGGTCCGGCATTATCAATGTTAGCCAGATTAGCCATGAGCTGTGGTAGTGGTAAATCGGGCCGTTCGGGTTGTGGCATCACCAACGGGACATGCGGCCGGAACCGTGGTGCGGACCAAGGTAGATGTGGAGGATTGGTGGCTATAATGTGCCTATGCACGTCTCTGTCAATTCGTCAATTTGCTTGATAGTGTCACCCGTTGACATACGTGTTGACCGGATCGAGGAATGGAAAGTGGTCGGATCTCTTTTAGAGAAAATAGCCGGGGAGCCGGTTGTCCATAATTAGAAACTTGACTTGGTTTAACACGTCTAAAGCCAAGTACTTCTCCCCCATATCCGGCATAAGATCCTCAGGGTCTATGCCACAATCGAGGGTGAGAGAGGTGATGAGGACACCACAACATAAAGTGCCTGAGGTCTTCCTTACTTGTCGCTCGAGATGTTTGACAATGAAATGCCCCATATCAAGCGAACGGCCATTGAAAATGTTCCACGGGAGGAACACGTCATCACTTTGAACGCCGCCCACTTCAAAATGGTTGAATGGCAAGTAGGCGCACGTCTTTTGGAGGAATCGGAAGACCGGGTTTCTAATTTAGGAGGCCTTAGCCCGTGCGGCATTAAACATCTCGTGTCCTCCCTCTGGAAGGGTGGTGGCACTCCAAAAGGCATCTCGATCGTAGTCTTCCAGCTCCTGAACCACTCCCACGTCTTCACTATGAAAATTGAAGATCGCATTGAACTCGGCGATTGATAGCTCAAAGTTGTTGCTCCAGAGGCAGAATGTGATTGACTCCACGAGGTGGTCCTCCATGTGCACGTGTAAAGTGCTGAGAAACTCAAGCATGAGGCAACGGAAAGATTTTTGTTGCCACCAGAACAATTTTGTAATTCCGCTATGGCGCGAAACTCCCAAAAGCACTCTTGGATACTGAGGTTGCGTAGCACATCGTCATCCGGATACCGTGATGGATGCATCGATAACCTCACAAGAGCATCCCAATGGGCCCGCTGTTCGGGAGTTTGCAATTGAATGCCAAAGTATCGTGGATGCAATGGATTGGCCATTTGACGTACCTAAACCCAAAAACTGAAGATGATTAAGGCCACCACTTAACTAGGAAAATGAACCAAATAATACAACCCCAAACATGTGACTGAATTTCAAGAATCTACTCCCCTTCATGTATGTCATTCCATCCCAAACACAAAGGTCAATGAATTGCAAAGTAAGGTGACATCCCAATATCCAACTTAACCCTAAGCATGAACAAATGATCATAGCATCATCCTCCCACTTGCAATAGTTAGCGTATCCCACAACTCAACCAAAATAAGAAAAATGCATAAAATATGAGGGAAAATAAATCTATCAATCTCCTACAAAAGTATGCATATCAAGTGTTCGATGAAATGCCTCAATCAATTCAAATGCAACTCCTACTTGAGTGGTGAAATCCAAATGATGCAAAATGTGCACAAATAGATGGATTGAAAGGTGTAATTGATGGATTAGTGTGTGAATAAGAGTGCAGTGTGTGAATTGTGGAGGAAAAAATGAAGGAATTGAAAGAGAATGAAAATTAGGGGTTAGGCTTGAGAGAGGCGGGAGAAGAAGGGGGGAGAAATGGTGTAGGATGCGGGCGGGTGGCCGTATTAAAACAGGCCCCGCATCGCGCACCCGCCCGAGTAGACATTTTGGCAAAGCCACCCGGCCGGGTCTAAGTCTCTGGACTTGGGACTACTGAGCACCCGGCCGGGTGCAATACTTACGCCTCTCCACCCGGCCGCGTCGCGCTCTCTGTACATTTGTTGGCGCTCTGGCTCATACCCGCCTGGGTGGGTCAGTGCGGCTAAGCCACCCGGCCGCGTCGTGGTCTCTGGCCTTCCCGTGGCGATCCACGCGGCCGGGTGGATTTCTACGACGCGACTACCCAGCCGCGTGAAACTTGCTGGGCTCTCCGCAGCAGCTCACCCGGCCGGGTGGTTGTGCTACATGCTCCTACGCGGCCGGGTGCTTCCTTCTGACCCTGTTCGATTCTCACAGCGAGCTATACTCGAAGGGCAAAACAACAAGGAAAACAACCAAAAATACAAAGACACAACAAAGAAAACAAGAAAAATACTAACTAAAGGATACCGAGTTGGGTTGCCTCCTAACAAGCGTATTTTTTTAACGTTGTTAGCCCGACGACTTCATTACACTCAAGGTATCAAAAGAGCAAGAACGGCCACCTCTTTTTTTTTATCGGAGCTACAAAAGCGCTTGAGACGGTGACCATTGATTTTGAAGGTATCTCCATTAGTTACCAAGAGTTCTACAACACCATTATCCAATCCAACATGTTCACAATGGTAAATAGGCCAGACCATTTGGACTTCAACATCCCGGGAAATAGTTTGAAGCGAGAATTGAATAAAAGGATGGCGTCTCCTGGAAGCAACTACCTTTTCTCTATCATCTCTTCATCCGTTGCTTGTAGATGGCCGAATTCTCGAATGCCTTATTCCTAAATTCCTCGAGCTTGTTGAGATGGATAAAGTGTTCATCCTCTGCTTTGAGAAGTTGAGATTCAACTTCTTAACAGCCCAATGCGATCGATGCTCCAACTCGACCGAGAGATGACATGACTTTCCAAACACCAATTGGTATGGTGACATCCCAGTAGGTGTCTTGTATGTTGTCATATATGCCCCCAAGGTGTCATTAGCCTTAGCTTTGCATCTTTTTATGCAAAAAGGCGTCGGATGGCTGCATGATCGGTGTAGACAATGGTCTTGGCTCCTATGAGATAAGATCTAAATTTTTCGAATGCATAGACCACTGCTAGCATCTCCTTCTCTATAGTTGTGTAGTTGGACTAAGCCGAATCCAAGGTACGGTTTGCATAGTAGATCACTCGAAATAGCTTGTCCCTTTTCTATCCTAAGGCGGCTCCAGCAACGATGTCACTAGCGTCACACATGATCTCGAAGGGTTATGACCAATCCGGCAAGATGAGTAAGGGTGCACTCACTAAAGGCTTCTTTAGCTTTTCAAAGGACTGCAAACAATCATTAGAAAAAGTAAATACAGTTTCATTTTCAAGCAAATGGCATAAAGGTTTTGCAATTTTAGAAAAATCCTTGATAAACCGCCTATAGAACCCGGCATGGCCTAGAAAACTCCTCACGGACTTCTCATTGGTGGGAGGTGAGAGTTTCTTAATTGCTACAACCTTGGCCCTATTGACCTCTAGTCCCGCTGCTGGAATCTTGTGTCCAAGTACAATGCCATCCCTCACCATAAAATGGCATTTTTTTCCAATTCAATACAAGATTGATTTCTTCACAACGCTGTAAAACTTGGGTGAGATTTTCAAGACAATTATGAAATGAAGTACCAAAAACAGAGAAATCATCCATAAAAACCTCCATAATATGCTCAATCATATCATGAAAAATTGCCATCATGCATCTTTGGAAAGTAGCTGGAGCATTACATAAACCAAAAGACATTCTCCTATAAGCAAATATACCATAAGGACAAGTAAATGCAGATTTGTGTTGATCCTCGGGGACTATTAACATTTGGTTATATCCAGAATAACCGTCAAGAAAATAATAATACTCATATCCAACCAATCTATCTAGCATTTGATCAATAAATGGAAGGGGAAAATGATCTTTCCTAGTAGAAGCATTCAAGGCACGACAGTCTTTACATACTCTCCACCCGGTTACCAACCTAGTGGCTATCATCTCATCGCCCTCTCCTTGCACTACTGTTATCTCCCATTTCTTAGCTACAACTTGAGTGGGGCTAACCCACTAGCTATCCGAAATGGCATAGATAATTCAGGTGTCTAACCATATTAATACCTCCTTCCTTACTACCTCTTGCATTATAGGATTAAGTCTTCCTTGATTTTGGACCTTAGATTTATAATCATCATCTAACAAAATCCTATGCATGCAAATTGATGGGCTAATCCATTTCAAATCAAAAATAGACCAACTTATAGCCGACTTGTGCTCCCTAAGGACTCTCAACAATCTATCAAGCTCAGTTACAGAAAGGGAAGAAGATACAATCACCGAGTAAGTATTATCCTCTCCTAGGAATGCATACTTGAGGTGTGCAGGAAGTGGCTTCAACTCCAATTTTGTCTCTTTTCTTGTTTTCTCTTCTATTCCCTCATGATCGTCTTTCTCGTCTTTCAATGGTAGGAACCTTTGATGACGCTTCACTATTTCTTTTGACGAGTCTAAAGCACCTACAAAATCCAATAAGTCGGAATTAGCACTTATCAATTCATAATGATGGGAATAATAAAATGATGAAATAAGCAATGCGCCAATGTATCTTGTGGAATATATATGGCTTGAGCAACTTCATCCACACAAGAATCCACTACTTGAATGTATTTGCAAAATTCCATTGCACAACTCGACTCGTCTTCGTGGAATTGCATGGCATTGTAGATGGACAATGTTACACTTTCATCATTGAGACGAAGTGTGAGTTCCCCCTTTGACTCATCAATCATTGCCTTCCCCGTGGCAATAAAAGGTCTTCCCAAAATGAGTGGGACATTATGGTCTTCCTCCATGTCTAGCACAATGAAGTCCACCGGGAATATGAAGTCACTCACTTTGACTAGAACATCTTCAATCATGCCCATCGGGTGTGTGATGGTCATATCCGCCATTTGAAGAGTGATTGGGGTTGGCTTCAAGGATCCAATCTTCAACTTCTTAAAGAACGAAATGGCATGAGTTGATGTTTGCCTCCAAATCACACAAAGCATTTCCAACTTGATTATCTCCAATGATACATGAGATGGTGCAACTCCCAGGGTCCTTGAGTTTAGCCGGCAACTTCTTTTGGATAACGGCACTACAACTCTCCGATAAGTTGACCGTCTCATACTCCCCCCATCTTCTTTTCTTGGAGACTACATCCTTTAAGAACTTGGCATTGTTAGGCATTTGTTGACATGCATCTATCAATGGAATATTGATGTGAATCTTTTGAAAGACATCAAAAAACTTTGAGAATTGATCCTCAAGCTTAGCCTTTTGGAGTCGGTGGGGGAAGGGAACTTTCACATCTTCTGAACTTGAGGAAGTAGAAATTTCCAGCTCCTTTCTCTTTTCTTCTACCTCATTCTCTTTGCTTGCACCTAAGGTTTCATTCGGTATTAAGGGACCTTCATATGTTGTACCACTTCGAAGGCTAATGGCCTTATAATCCCTTGGGTTAGCCATTGGTTGACTTGGAAATTATCCATGTTGATGTTGATTTCCCACGGCTTGAGCAATTGGGCTTATTTGAGTTTCCAACATCTTCATATGAGTTCTCATTTCAGTCACGGTGGTCTCCAACTTTCCAATTCTATTGTGTGAATCTCCAATGTATTTTTCCGTCTTTCGGAGAAGCTCATCCATACTTGGGTTTTTGGACTCGTCGATCACACCATTACTCACATTGAAGCAAGGTGGGGGTTGGATGGCATTATTTGGGTTCCCATGGGAGAGATTTGGATGTTGACAGTTACCCAAATAATAATTGTTCCCTCCTTGTTGACCCCGGTAGTTATTGAATCATCTTTGGCCTCCTTGGTTAATGTAGTTGACATCCTCAACCATCGTTTGAGATTCCACTTGTTCAACTCGTTGAACTGCTAAGCTTTCAATTCTTGTATTCAAAGTGACTAATTGTGCCACTATAAGGGTCATAGGATGGGCTTCCGAAGTAGTGGCAACTCTTTTCATGATTTGCATTTGACGTTCACCCGGCCATTCATAGCTTGTTGTAGCCATGTCTTCAATTACTTTGATGGCTGCCTCATGTCCCTTGCTTAGCAATGATCCTCCAGCTGGTGCATCTAAAAGTCTCTTCACATCGATGTTGCACCCGTGGTAGAAAATGCACACTTGGTAATCCTCACCAAATCTTCGATTTGGGCATTTTCTAAGTATCTCATGGTGCCTTTCCCATGCATCATAAAGAGACTCATGATCCCGTTGTTAGAATTGAGTAATCTCCGACTTGAGCTTCAAAGTCATAGCGGGAGGGAAGAATTCATTTAAGAATTTGTGAACCAGGTCCTTCCAACTAGCGAACGATCCCCAAGGTAGAGACTAGTACCATTATTTTGTCTTATCCTTAAGTGAAAAGGGAAAAAGGCACATCCAAATATTGTCATCTTGGACCCCATTGAGCTTGACGGTATTAGAAATCTCTAAGAATTATGCCAAATGCATATTTAGGTCCTCGGTGACTATTCCTCCATACTGATTCTGTTGGACCATGGATATTAATGCCGGTTCGAGTTCAAAGTTGTTGGCATCAATCCGTGGTCTGATGGGTTTTCCTACTACTCATCGTGAGCAAACAATTCCCGGATGGGAATTCCTTCAGCTTGTCGTCGAGCTGCCTCTTGATCGGCAAGTTGTTGTTGTACTTGTTGCAATTGAGTTTGGAGTTGGAACATCACTTGCTCGGGTGTCAACTGAGCTGCCATTCTATTCCGTAGTGAGTTTCTCCGTCGACAAGATACTTCTCCTTCAGGTCGCCCATGAGAACGTGTGCTCATGCAATCCTATGTCAACGAAGACACCAAACACGAATTAAGACTTGGAAGCAAAGAATAAGAAGAATAAGAAAGAACAAAGAAAAATGAATTAAACTAAAACACATTTAAATTAGCAATTTCAATTTAATCACAATATTAGGAACATAGTAAAATTAGTCCCTGGCAACGGCACCAAAAACTTGACTCGTCCTAATTTAGTCGACTTATACTTGCAAGTGTACAAGGATATTATAGCAAAGGGCAAGCAAGAGTATCGTTTTCCACGTAGACTATTGTACTAATCCTAAGTATTATGACTCGAGATCAATCACTATCTAAACACCAAATTCAAAAGATGGTCTCTAACTAAGTAAGGATAAAAGAATGTAATTTAAAGATCAAAAGTATAAACTAAACGAGAGACACAAGATGTGTAGATGAGAGGAAGAATAAACGGGCTAATCCTAAGGATCCAACGACAATGCGATTCATGTAGTTATACTTCTAAGTTCTTTGTTGAATTGTGACTCGAGATATACTAGGGCAATCACTATTATAAAGCTAAATCTTCTCTCGAAGCAATTAACACGTAGATTACAAACCAAACACCCAAGTGTCCATCAAGCAATTGGTAGTAACTCCAAATAGCACATAAGACTTTAGCCCTCACACTAACTTCAAATTTCTCAATCCAAAAGATTAATGTGTTGATTGCTCCTATTTTCAAATATTACTTCTCATCTTTCGATTCTTGTAATAATACCAACATGTCTTTCATTAGATGATCAATTCCAAGAAAGTAATAAGCACAAGGACAATCAAAGTCAACCAAGGTCTCAACATAGAATCTAAACATAAAGGCTACATGAACCACAAAGTGTTTTCAGCCAAGGAAAAGCAAATAAGCTAGCCTAACATGTATTCTAACAAATGAAAATCAAGTATTAAGAAAAACATAAGGATGGTTTGATACACCGGTAGGTAATTTTCACTTGGAATTCCAAATCTTCAATCTTCCTTCCTCTTCTCTTCTTCTCTTCTATCTTCTTCAAACCTTCATTCTCTCTAGTGTGTGTGTAAAGATTTGAGGAAATGGGGGCTGGACCCTGAATTTTGTGCATTTGAGAGGTATATATAGATATGGGCTAACTGGGCCTAGAATAGGGCTCTATTTGCGCGCCGCCTTCTGCACCCGGCCGGGTGAACTAATGGTTACGACCTACTCGGCCGGGTGGGACTTTCTGGACCATAACCCGCACTCCACTCGGCCGGGTCTCAATGTGGAACTCACCCACCTAGCCGGGTGGGACTCTCTGGAGGGAAGGCTCCTTCTACCCAGTCGGGTGAGTTTTGGATTTGATTCACCGGGCCGGGTAGAGTCTTCTGGACTCTTCTAATCATTCCACCCGGTCGGGTAGCCTATGGAATGATTTCACCCGGTCGGATGATTGTTTTTGCCCCTTATTCATGTCTTGTTTTCTCCCTTTTCGTCCCAACAAGCTGGATTTCTACCTTATCTGTACATTCTCAGCAAACACATCAAAACAACCAATTGACAGAAAATTCATACGTTAACAGCCCTCAAACACACGTTCCAATGAACTAAGTGACCGAATAAACACACAACATTATGGGCTTATCAACTCCCCCAAACTTGAATCCTTGTTTGTCCTCAAACAAGAAACAGAAGAGAAGCAAAGAAATCACGACTGGAGGGATAGAAATCAATCATACTTGCTTCATATTATCCAATATAAAAGCGCATTCTCATAACATTATGTACAATAATTAACAAGCAAACGACACACTTTCGCTACTGACTAGTTGATCACCTTGTCAATATGTGTCACTCAGGGGTAAGTGTAAGTGTTTGGTTCCTCACTTCAAGTATAGAGGGACGTGTATGCTTTCTTTCTCGACATACCAGACATCATCTACCATATGGTTGCTCATTCTCTTATCTCTCCTCTACTAAATCATGAACAAAGATTCAGAATCGGATAGGTCTTTCAATGGGTTATAACGTTGGCTTTTTGGTCGGGGTAGGGTAATTTGGCTAAGTGAGGCAAAAGAATTGAAGTTCAATGATCACAAATCACCAATCGTCATACCACGTCCAAGCGTTGCTACTTTAACGAGTCCACTCCCATTCATCTACCATTTTGACACTCTCTTTATATATATATATATATTCAATAATAGACTTTGTCTAACTTGTTTCTCTTGCACTTCAAGTATTTTATCTCATAACACCATTTTTCTCTATTCGCCTTCATAACAAGATTGTTTCTTCAAAACTCAATTACAAAGTTTCCATGAACAACAAGACAAAGTGAGAGTCCACTAGTTACCTTTGGCTAACAATGAAAAGGCTTTAAGGCTCAAACATGGCTACTAGGAGATTTTATGTAAGAAGGGTTAAAGCAAAATAGAGGAAAATAACTAAGGAAAGATGGTCTATCTTAATTTTCTAATTCATCATTCACTTCGTAGATTCAAGTAGAGAATAAGCAAGTTCTAGAGATAAAACAAAGTATTCGAGTAAACACTCACAAAGGAAATGAATCTCAAAATCTCACTTAGGTCTAGCATAAAGCAAGGTGAACTAGCAATTCACTACTTATGTGCCTTTTTCTTGAATTACTACACATAAAGTAACAAGAATACTCAGAAATTATTTCAAATCCCAAACATCATCATAAGCAAGTCATGTTTCAATTCCTCCACAATGACGATCGCAAATAAGATACTTGTAAAGCTTACCACCCCACAACATACCAAACCGACAAAAAGCTACTAAAAAAAACAAATTAACACAAAAAAAAAAAAATCCAACAAGGCAGCTACAGAAAGAAACGAAAACCACCTTAACACCCCCCAAACTTATATAATGAAAAGCAAAGAATAAGTTTGAAAAAGAAAGGTATGATTGTGGAGTAACCTTCGCTCCTTCGGGGGAGGCGGGGGATATGGGTTCCAGGAATTGAACCGGTCATATAGGCTAGTGAGCATGTTTTCCATCTGATCCATCCTTGCCATTGAGCTGTTGTGGTAGCCCTCAAAGGTGTCCAAGTGTTGGTTAATCTGGTTGAAGTTATGATTCATGTGTTCCTTCATTTGATCCAACCTTTGACCGATAGGAAAATCTTCTTCCTCTCGTGCCGGTTGCCACTGTCGCCTCTGCCGTCTACGGGCTGGTCCGGTTTCTTCATCGACGTTCGTCAGAGGGGCCATGAGTTGTGGTAGTGGTTGATCGGGCCTTTCGGGTTGTGGCATCACCAATGGCGCATGCTTCCGGAACCGTGGGGCGGACCAAGGTAGATGTGGGGGATTGGTGGTGACAATTTGTCTATGCACGTCTCCGTCCATTCGTCAATTTGTTTGATAGTGCCACCCATTGACATATGTGTTGACCGGGTCGGGGAATGGAAAATGGTAATTTCTCTTTTGAAGAAAATAACCGCGGTGCCGGCTGTCCACACTAAGAAACTTGACTTGCTTCAAGACGTCCAAAGTCAAGTACTTCTCCTCCATATCCGGCAGAAGATCCTCCACGTCTATGCCACAATCGAGGGCGAGTGAGGTGATGATGCCACCACAGCATATAGTGCCTGAAGTCTTCCGTGTTTGCCGCTCGAGATGTTTGAGAATGAAATGCCCCATGGCGAGCGAGCGGCCATTCAAGATGTTCCACATAAGGAACACGTCATCACTTTGCACGCTGCCCGCTTCATAACGGGCGAATGGCAAGTAGGCGCATGCCTTTTGGAGAAATCGGAGGACCGGGTTTCTGATTTGGGAGGCCTTAGCGCGAGCGACATTGAATCTCTCATGTCTGCTTGCTGGAAGGGTAATGGCGCTCCAAAAGGCATCGCGATCGTAGTCCTCTGGTTCATCAACCACTCCCATGTCTTCAATATGGAAATTGAAGATGACATTGAATTCGGCAATGGAGAGCTCAAGATTGTTGTTCCGGAGGCGGAATGTGATTGTATCTACGAGGCGGTCCTCCATATGCACGTGTAAAGTGCTGAGGAACTCGAGCGTAAGGCAACGAAACGAGTCTTGTTGCCAACGGAACAAGGTTGTAAGACCGCCGACGACGCACAACTCCCAAAAGCACTATTGAATGCCCGGATTGAGCAGCACGTCGTCATCCGGATATCGTGATGGTTGTACAGGTAGCCTTACTAGAGCATCCCAACAAGCCCGTTGTTCGGGGGATTGTAACTGAACACCAAAGTATCGTGGATGCAATGGATTCACCATTTATTGTACCTAAACCTGAAAAATGAGGATGATTAAGGACACCACTTAAATAGGAAAAAAAAAGAACCAAATAATACCCCCCAAACATGTGAATGAAAGTGGAGAATTTACCCCCCATCATGTGAGTAAGTTAATCCCAATCACATAAACAATGAATTGCAAATTAAGGTGGCTGTCCAAACATAATGCGTATACACTAGCCAACTAAACCCAAGCATAAAAAATTGGTCATAACATCATCACCTCCCCTTGCAATAGCAAACATATCCCATAAATTAATCAAAATAAAGACTAAGGCACACCACATGTGGGGAAATAAAGCAATGAATCTCTTACAAGAACATACATATCAAGTGTTCGAGGAAATGCCTCAATCAATTCACAAACATTTAGCAACTCAAATATACACCTAGAACACTATGATGACCCAATCAATCAAGTATAAGCAACAAACTACAAAAAGGAGAATAATTAAGCATACCTTTGGAGTCAATTCTAGGAATATAAAATGGAACTCCTACTTGAGTGGTGAAACCCAAATGATGCAAAATGTGCAAAAATTGATGGATTGAAAGGTGTAATTGATGAATTAGTGTGAATATGAATCCAATGTGTGAAATGTGGTTGATTTTGTGGTGGATTAATGGAAGGAAATGAAAGAAGATGAAAAGTAGGGGTTATGGCTTGAGATAGAAGGGGAGAAATGGGAGAAATGAGGGAGAATGGGGGCTGGACGTGGGCGGGGGGCTGTTTTAAAACAGCACCCGCGTCGCGCACCCGGCCGGGTACTGCTATTGGAAAATCCACCCGGCCGGGTGGAACTCTCTGGACTTATGGCTCGTTGTACCCGCCAGGTGCAACACTTACTGAATATACTCGGTCAGGTAGGACTCTCTGTACCTGCGGTGGAGCAATGGCTCGCATCCGCCCGGGTGAAACTATGTAACGCGTCCACCCGGTTGGGGACATGTCTCTAGACTCCACGTGATATTCCACCCAATCGGGTGTGGTTGTGCGGCAACACAACCCGGCCGCGTCGCGGTCTCTGGCTTTCCCGTGGCTAACCACGCGGCCAGATGCTTTTCCTCGACACATCTACCCGGCCGAGTCGCACTCCGTGTGCTCTCCGCAACATTCTACCCGGCCGGGTCCTTGCGCCTCATACGTCTACGCGGCCGGGTGCATCCTTCTGATCCCATTCTATTCTCACAGTGAGCTACACTCGAAGGGCAAGACAACAAGGAAAACAACCAAAAAAACAAAGCCACAACAAAGAAAACAAGACAAAAACTAACTAAAGGATACCAAGTTGGGTTGCCCCCCAACAAGCGCATTTGTTTAACGTCGTTAGCCCGACGACTTCATTTCACTCAAGGTATTGAGAGAGTAAGAACGGTCACCTCATTTTGTTGGTCGATATTATAAAAAGGCATGAGACGGTGGGCATTCACTTTGAAGGTATCTCCATTAGAAGCCAAGAGTTCGGCAACACCATTATTTCAACATCTTCACAATGGTAAACGGGCCCGACCATCTGGACTTCAACTTCCCGGGAACGAGTTTGAAGTGGGAATTAAACAAAAGTACGACATCTCCTGGAAGCAACTCCCTTTTCTCTATCAATTTGTCATGGTAATTCTTCATCCGTTGCTTGTAGATAGCTGAATTCTCGAACACCTCATTTCTAAATTCCTCGAGCTTATTGAGATGGATAAGGCGTTCTTCCCTGCTTTTGAAAAGTTGAGATTCAATTTCTTTACAGCCCAATGCGATCGATGCTCCAACTCGACCAAGAGGTGACATGATTTCCCAAACACCAATTGATTTGGTGACATTCCGATAGACGTCTTGTATGCAGTCCTATAAGCCCATAAGGCGTCATCAAGCTTCAATGCACAATCCTTCCTGTTAGTGTTCACCGTCTTCTCAAGGATTTGTTTGATCTCCCGGTTAGCTAGCTCGGTTTGACCATTAGCTTGTGGGTGATAAGGAGTAGTAACCCTATGCTTGACTCCGTACCATCCAAGTACGTTCTCTAGCCATTTGTTGCGAAAATGAGAACCTCCATCACTAATAAGTGCCCTTGGGGTGCCAATTCGTGTGAAGATGGCCTTTTAAATGAACTTGATGACGACTTTAGAGTCATTGGCCTGAGTTGGAAAAGCTTCCACCCACCTTGAAACATAGTCGATTGCCAAAAGAATGTATTGGTATCCACATGATGAAGGAAAATAGCCCATAAAATCAATACCCCATACATCAAAAAGTTCTACTTCAATTATAGTGGTCATCGGCATCTCTTTCCTCTTGGATATTCCTTCCGTCCGTTGGCATGCATCACACTTGAGCACAAAAAGATGACAATCTTCTTAGATGGTAGGCCAATGGAGACCACTTTGAAGCACCTTCATTGCTGTTCGATTTGCTCCAAAGTGTCCCCCACTTGGGGACAAGTGGCACTGTCTCATCACATCCTCCCACTTTTCTTGAGGCTCACATCTTCTTATTATGAAATCTGTGCACCTCCTATACAAATAAGGTTCATCCCACAAGTAGAACTTAACATCATGGAAGAATTTCTTCTTTTGGTGCATTTTGAGATCAGTGGGAACTACCTTGGCTGCCAGAAAGTTAACGATGTCGGCATACCAAGGAGACGTGTCTTGAGTAAAGAACAATCGCTCATCGGGAAAACTCATTGATGGGTCTCTTCAAGTCTTCTCCCTAGACGGGCTATTCCAATCTTGACAAGTGGTCGGCTACCATATTTTCACAACCTTTTCTATCCCGAATCTCCACATCAAAGTCTTGTAGAATGAGAATCCACCGAATTAGCCTTGGCTTTGCATCCTTTTTTGCAATGATCGGTGTAGACAATGGTCTTGGCTCCTATGAGGTAAGATCAAAATTTGTCGAATGTATTGACCACTGCTAGCATCTTCTTCTCTGTAGCTGTGTAGTTGGACTGAGTCGAATCCAAGGTACGGCTTGCATAGTAAATCACTCGAAATAACTTGTCCTTTTTTCTGTCCTAAGGCGGCTCCAACAGCAATGTCATTGGCGTCACACATGATTTCAAAGGGTTGTGACCAATCCGGTGAGATGAGTACGGGTGCACTCACTAAATCCTTCTTTAGCTTTTCAAAGGCCTGCACACAATCATTAGAAAAAGTAAATGCGGTTTCCTTCTCAAGCAAATGGCATAAAGGTTTTGCAATTTTAGAAAAATCCTTTATGAACCTCCTATAGAACCCAGCATGGCCTAGGAAACTCCTCACGGACTTCTCATTGGTGGGAGGTGGGAGTTGCTCAATTGCTACAACTTTGGCCCTATCAACCTCTAGGCCTGATGCTGAAATCTTGTGTCCAAGCATAATGCCATCTCCCACCATAAAATGACATTTTTTCCAATTTAATACAAGATTATTTTCTTCACAATGCTGCAAAACTTGGGTAAGATTTTCAAGACAATTATCAAATGAAGTACCAAAAATAGAGAAATCATCCATAAAAACCTCCATTATATGCTCAATCAAGTCATGAAAAAATTTCATCATGCATCTTTGGAAAGTAGCGGGGGCATTACACAAACCAAAATACATTATCCTATAAGCAAAGATACCATAAGGACAAGTAAATAAAGATTTGTGTTGGTCTTCGGGAGCTATTAAAATTTGGTTATATCCGGAATAACCATCAAGAAAACAATAATACTCATAACCAGCCAATCGATCTAGCATTTGATCAATAAAATGAAGTGGATAATGATCTTTCCTAGTAGAAGCATTCAAGGCACGATAGTCTATACAAACTCTCCACCCGGTTACCAACCTAGTGACTATCATTTCATCGCCCTCGCCTTGCACTGCCGTTATACCCCCTTTCTAGCTACAACTTGAGTGGGGCTAACCCACTCGCTATCCGATATGGCATAGATAATTCCGGCGTTTAACCATTTTTACACCTCATTCCTCACCACCTCTTGCATTATAGGATTAAGTCGTCTTTGATTTTGAACCTTAGGCTTATAATCATCCTCTAACAAGATCCTATGCATGCAAATTGATGGGCTAATCCCCTTTAAATCAGAAATTGACCAACATATAGCTGACTTGTGCTTCCTAAGGACTCTCAACAATTTATCAAGCTCAGTTATAGAAAGAGAAGAAGATACAATTACTGGGTAAGTATCATCCTTTCCTAGCAATGCATACTTGAGGTGTGTAGGAACTGGCTTAAACTCTAATTTTAGCTCTCTTCTTGTTTTCTCTTCTATTCATTCATGAGCATCTTTCTCTTCTTTTAATGGTGGAAACCTTTGATGATGTCTCATGATTTCTTTTGAAGAGTCTAAAGCACCTACAAAATCCAAAATATCAGAATTAACACTATTCAATTCATGGTTATAAGAAGAATAAAGTGAATGAAATAAGCAGTGTGACTATGAATCTTGTGGACTATATATGGCCTGAGCAACTTCATCTACACAAGACTCCACCACTTGAATGTATTTGCAAAATTCCATTGACTCGTTCTCGTGGAACTGCATGGCATTGCAGATGGAAAATGTCACACTTTCATCATTGAGACGAAGTGTGAGTTCCCCCATTGACACATCGATCATTGCCTTCCTCGTGGCAAGAAAATGTCTTCCCAAAATTAGTGGAACATTATGTGGAATATGAAGTCGCTCACTTTCACTAGAACATCTTCGATCATGCCCATCGGGTGTTTGATGGTCCTATCCACCATTTGAAGAGAGATTGTGGTTGGCTTCAAGGAACCAATCTTCAACGAATGAAAATAGCATTAAATTGATTCTTGCCCCCAAATCACATACAGCCTTCCCGACTTGATTATCTCAATGATGCATGAGACAGTGAAACTCCCGGGGTCTTTGAGTTTAGCCGGCAACTTCTTTTGAATAACGGCACTACAATTCTCCAACAAGTTGATCATCTCAGATTCCCCCATCTTCTCTTCTTGGAGACTACTTCTTTTAAGAATTTGGCATAGTTGGGCATTTGTTGACATGCTTCTATCAATGGACTATTGATGTGAATCTTTCGAAAGACATCAAGAAACTTCGAGAATTCATCATCGAGCTTTGCCTTCTGGAGTCGGTGAGGGAAGAGAACTTTCACCTCTTGTGGATTTAGGGTGGGCGCTAAGAGAGTAGAAAAATTTCTGGCTCCTTTCCCGTTTCTTTTACCTCATTCTCTTTGCTTTCAACTAAAATTTCATCCGGCATGGAGGGCCCCTCATATTTTGTACCGCTTAGAAGAGTAATGGCCTTACAATCCCTTTGGTTAACCATCAGTTGACTTGGAAATTGTCCCGGTTGGTGTTGATTCCCTACGGCTTGAGCAATTTGGCTAATTTGGGTTTCCAACATATTCATGTGAGTATTCATTTCAGTCACGGTGGTCTCCAACTTTCCAATTCTATTATGAGAATCTCCGATGTATTTTTCCGTCTTTCCCATGAAGGACCGGAGAAGCTCGTCCATACTTGGCTTTTTGGACTCTTCGATCACACCATTACTCACATTGAAACCCGGGGGAGGTTGAATGGCATTATTCGGGTTCCCATAGGATAAGTTTGGATGTGAACGGTTGCCCGAATAATAATTGTTCCCTCCTTGTTGACCCTGGTAGTTATTGAACCCTCTTTGGCCTCCTTGGTTTATGTAATTGACATCTTCAATCATCGGTTGGGATCCCACCGGTTCAACACGTTAAACTACTAGGCCTTCTATTCTTGTATTCAAAGCAGCTAATTGTGCCACTATAAGGCTTATAGGGTCGGTTTCTGAAGTTGTGGCCACTCTCTTCATGATTTGCATTTGACGCTCACCTGGCCATTCATAACTTGTTGTAGCCATGTCTTCAATCACTTTGATGGCTCATTCATGTCCTTTGTTTAACAATGATCCTCCAGTCGCGGCATCTAAAAGTCGCTTCACATCGATGTTGCAGCTGTGGTAAAAGATGCACACTTGGTGATCCTCACCAAACCCGTGATTTGGGCATTTTCTAAGCATTTCACGGAGCCTTCCCCATGCATCATAAAGAGACTCATGATCCCGTTGGTGGAATTGAGTGATCTCCGACTTGAGCTTCAAAGTCATGCCGGGAGGAAAGAATTTATTCAAGAATTTGTGAACCAAATCCTCCCAACTAGCAACCGATCCCGGAGGTAGAGATTGATACCATTGCTTTGCCTTATCCCAAAGTGAAAACGGAAAAAGGCGCATCCGGATAGTGTAATATTGGACCCCATTAAGCTTGACGGTATTAGAAATCTCTCTAAGAATTGCGCTAAATGCATATTCGAGTCCTTAGTGACTCTCCGTCCATACTGATTTTGTTGGACCATGGATATTAATGTCGGTTTGAGTTCAAAGTTGTTGGCATCAATCCGTGGTCCGATGGGTTGTCCCACTATCCCATCGTGAGCAAACAATTCCCGAATGGGAATTCCCTCAGCTCTTCGTCAAGCTGCCTCTTGATCAGCGAGTTGTTGTTGCACTTGTTGCAATTGAGTTTGGAGTTGGAACATCACTTGCTCGGGTGTCAATTGAGCTGCCATTCTATTCCGTAGTGAGTTTCTCCGTCGACAAGATGATTCTCCTTCAGGTCGCCCTTGAGAGCGTGTGCGCATGCAATCCTATGTCAACGAAGACACCAAA
>JAYDZE010239299.1:0-20043 GCA_034509125.1 Monilaria moniliformis
GTTTGTTGCAGAGTTTTGGAAGGTTCTACCAGATTCTCTTCGTGATGTAATTCAACATGGAGATGAATTTGCAAAGAGTGCTGCTTTACGTCTGGTATGTGTATCTTTTCTTCATTTTACACACGCATATGGATCAGGGGGAGAAGATATCTTGTTTTGTGGATGCCATTTTCTGTTGATGGTGGTCAATGAAATGATTGTGAATTATGAAGGCTTAACCATAGGATGTTAAATCTTTGAAAGATGAACAAAATCTGGTGAGGTAAAAGTAGATACATAATCTTGCATCTCCAATTCAGTGTAACAATGTGATAAACCTGCTCTGTCTCATTTTCATTTTCCTTGAATACTTTCAAGCTCAAATGGGTCTATTCTTGTTTGTTGGTGTATCATGCATGCGATGTACATTGATTGCATATTTGCATGAAAGGAAAATGATTTTAAGGCATTTTCCAAATTCTTTCCCTCTTTAATATTTACTTCCATAAAATTCTCAGAATAATCTCATATTTAATTCCACAATATTTTGTTTTATAGGGTTCTTCACTTAAAATTTTAGTTATCATGTAAAAAAAGGAGATTGTTAAATATTTCATCTATTTCAAATACTTTCGAACTCTTTGCACTAGTTCTCTTCCATGACTCTTTCTCTCCTCCTTGCACTCTTTTCATGTATCTTATCTCTGCAACAACTCATAGGCGAATAGAGGGAGAAATGTGATTAGGATTTTTATTTTGTTTGTATTCATCTTCTATTAGAACAAAGTTCTCAGAATTATCTACACGATTGTTCTGAAAAGTCTAACTCTATTTGCTTTTTTTTATCACCTGCAGATTAGTATCTGGGAGGAGAGAAAAGTATTTGGCTCTAGAGGCCAAATTCTTAAGGAAGAATTTGTGAAAAGGCAATTGGACAATGGCAATAAAACTCGGAAACTTACCGGACCTAAACTGGTACATTTTAAAATGGCAAATCATTTTACAGCTACATAGTTTGTGTTATTTTTATTTCCAATAATTGCTTTTTCTTCCCTTTGTAAACAGCAGCCGGCCGGCGGGAATTCATTGGAAAAACTAGTTTCTGGTTACGAAGCTGTATCTAGCAGCCAGTTGGATGAGGATGCCATTTTCAGCAAATGTAGAAATGCCATCATCTATGTTGAAAAAGTGAATAAAGATGTCGATGGTGATTCTCGATTAGGTATTTATGTTTTCATCCTCATGCGCCATTGTTTACTATATTTGATAAAAACCCCAAACTTCAGCTTTTATGCTTGACCACTAATGTACATGATAGTGTGATACTGTAAATATAAGTAGTGTATCTTCTTCCTTCATAGGCTTTTAGCATGTACTTGTCAGCTTCTGGTGGATCTTATTGTTTGAATGCGCTATCTTTTTTTTCTTTTCTGCACATGTTGCCTTTTAACGTGATAAGATTTATTGTACAATTACTAGTCCCTGTCCTGCATATTACCGTGCTGTGACAAAGACATAACTCAAACTACTTGGGGAGCTTCATGTTTTTCGTACGCCAATATATTTTGGATACTTGAATTGTACACTGTTTACATTTTAAACTGCTCTAACTATGTCCGGAGGCTTTAGCAGTTGACCCTTGGTATATAAGTTACTTTGCCCATTTAGTTTACAATTTTTTTCTGAGGCAAGATTAAGCCACGCATTTTAACTTCAGAGGTCAAAATAATAATAATAACAATCTTGGTAAGGAGTTGACAATTCGGTGGAAAATATTGAGCAGGCCATGTCAAGGGTGGTATAGGCGATGAGCTCAAGGAGCAGCATGCTGTTCTGAGGGGCTGCATCGAGCAACTCGCTGTTGTTGAATCTGCTAGAGCAAACCTTGTATCTCTGTTACGGGAGGCTCTGCATGAGCAGGTATATTGCTTGGAACAAAAGTCGCTGTTTTGTTTCAATTTGTTCTTACATCTAACTTTGAACTACTCATATTGTTAATAGGTCTGTAAGCTGGACCAAGTCCGAGATCAACTGCAGGTATATAAGATGCTCGTTTATCGTTGCTGAACTTTGCATTTGTAGTTAATTTTTACATATATATGGATGCTTATAACTGGATCATCATTAAACTGAATCCTGTTTTACTCAATATTTCCACTTTTTCGAGTGATTAAGAAACTTCCGGATTGTTTTTCCATTATGGATTTTGTTATCTGCACATACACAATCTACAGATAGTTGATTCTAATCATACGGCCCTCGGTTCTCAGGCAGCGCAGACGCGTTCGGAGCAGGCGGGCACTATCTGCAAGCAGCTTCTTGGTGACAATGGTAACAGAGAGGTTCTCGTCGAGCAGAGTAGAAACGCGATTCCAGCATCTCAGGTGCCGCAGAAATTGACACCTGCATCTGGGGAAGCTGTTGTGCTGCAGAAATTGACACCTGCATATGGGGAGCAGACAGCTTCCGTGACCTACACCCGGCAGGTGCCCTTTCCCGAAAACTCTAGCCACATTGAAGAAGATCACAAATCTGCAGCAGCTGCAATGGCAGCAAAACTCGCAGCATCGTCATCTTCTGCCCAGATGCTGACTTTCGTGCTCTCGTCTCTTGCATCAGAAGGAGTGATCGGAAGCTCCATCAACGACCCACCTGAGAAGAGGGCTAAGCTTGAGAACGAACACTCTTCTTACGTCCCTCAAAATTCCCAGGCACCGGCTCCAGCCTTCGAGCAAAATCTGCCAGTCACCTCGCAGGAGTTGAACTCCAATGAGCCCCCACCTCCACCATCGTCTCCGCCTCCCCTGCCACCAATGCCACCACCTATGCATTCTTACCCGGTGCCCCAATACATGCAAACCGCGATGCCAGTGCTGGGCGGTCAGTACACTTACAGCCCGAGCCTGCAGCCACCACTACCCCCGCCCGGCCTTCCGGCAGCCGGAGTTTCTCCATTCGCTCCTCCATCGAATGCTTACCAAAAATTTCCACCTGAAGGTGGTTTCTACGGCCAGCCATCGTCCTTACCAATGGCCCCGATGAGCCGTCAGTAGAATCGGGCTGCGACGACGGCCCCATTGACCCGGGGCTGTGGTCCTGCTAGGTGTTTGTCTGGACGTGACCATGTCCATGGTGTTTAAGAAAACCTAGTTAAGCTTCGTTTCCATTATACAGTAGAAATGTGGAAAGATTCGATTTGGATATATAGTGATTTGCGCATTGTAGTATAGGTTGTTTGTAACTTAATTTCTCCAAATTTATTGGACTTTTACGGAGTTAGGAAAGTTTCTATTTTGAGTCTGCGTTACATTTTATCCGAATTAAAATCGTATCCATAATCTTGGCCGTGATTGATTCGATCAATCTTTATTTAATCGTTGATGAACAAAAACCAATTTTGTTACTTTAAATTAAGGACATTGATAAATTAACATAATATGTATATAAATAATACTCTTGAAATTTGAATTAGATTGGTTCAATTTTCTTCTATCTGGGTCATTGATTATGTAATTACAGACATGACAAAATTGCCTATAATCTAATTTTGGCATCAGATTTATTAGATTAAAATGGTTTTATTTTTCCTTTTTGCACACAATTATATTAGGAAATGAATAATTTAGCTCTTGATTTAATTCCTAAAAATCTGCATGCTCAAAACAAGATATGCATCAAGATTGTGGATTATATAATAATTGATTGTTGGATATATTTTTTTGTATTAAAGAATATTCAATTTGCTTAATTTCTATGATTGAATTTACAAGAATCACAATTTACGTACACCAGGCTGTAATTGTATGTTATGTTAAAATCCCTTTGAAGTCATTAACAAACTATTCTTATGTCATTTTTTATATTTTTCTTTAACTTTTCTCGTTCACTTCTATTATATTATTTGCATTCCTTTTATTTATTTTTTGTTTTTTTTAATCTTTTCTCTCATTAATATTATTCGCATTCTATTGATGATATCTTCTACACTCAAATCCAGCTAATTTTAATTTTGTATTATTTTTAATATTATGTATAGTGCAAAAAGTCCAAATAATATATTTGAGTGAGTAATGCGTATGATCCATAATTAGTTGAATAGATAAGATTAAGATGAATATATTGCAATGCGTATAATTTCAGAGTTAATGAAATTAGTTAGTTTAATTAATTTTTTTCATATTAAGGAATGAATGAAATGCACTTTCTTTATTTACCGTGAAGGGTAATTATGTAAAGCGCATTCTCGTTTAAAATGAATGAATTACTTAATTTGTAGGTGTTTTAGTAAATGTCAAAAATATCCAATTATGTATGTACATATTATGTAAATTTATCTTTTCTCTTGGTTAAATTATATAGGTAATCAAATCAGGAGCAGCTGCTGAACATGGTATGTAATTAAAGGTTGATAGCTATGTATGTTATGTTTTTAATCCATGTCTAACTAACCTTACTCCTTAACTAACATCCACTAAAAATTTAAGGTTTCATAGAAATTCAGTGCCACAAAGGAAATAATTTGTGGTACATTTATGACACGGCCTCGCAAAAGTTAATACCAAAAGTTGTAAAATATCGAAAACGATTGACGCAATGGCAATTAATATGCAGATATATATTCCTTTCTATAGCTTTCTATATGCATACAACAAATTTGTGTTGCTGCTCTTGGTGTCAGTGTGTGTATGCAGCTCGACGGCTTCGTTTATTTTTGACTCTTGTTGCCTAATATGTACAATTTGGTAGGTTCTTTGCTTGTGTGCGAATTGAAATCTTTGGGCCTACATCAGCGGGGAGTGAGCAAATGTCTCTCATGTCTATCGTTATTTTTGGAAAATTCTCAATCGAAGAATAAGGGCAAACCTCGACGGATTTGTACAACAATCCTCGATGCACATTTTATATCTTACAATCCTTCGACGTACATCATATTGAAGGCGATTATGATTTCTAACCATACAATCCTTTGAAATATATATGATACGAGTAAATTATAAGAATCGAGCATTGATGTATCTATTCTTGATGGCTAGAGCGTGGATTAGGCCCTAAACCAAACTGAAGGTAATTAATTAGTCACTAAATATTTTCTCACGATTTTCAAACTATATTAATTGAAATTGTACCATACCTAATTAAATCACTCATAATCCCCCAATAAATGTTGCTACTACTCATTTGGACTCGACTTCTTCTACTATAGTGAAAGGTTTACATATGTTGAGGGACTAAGACATTGATATAATTATTGAAATTTTAGGATTTATAATACATCGATATCTATCATTATGACAAGTGTTCATAGCATATCTAGATTGCACAAGAATAGAATAGAAAAAGAGCAACATACCGACACAAATCTATACTCTATATTGTCAAAATATGATATAATTATAATATTTTTCAATTAATTACAGGGATAGTTTAGAAACTTAATTCATATGTATCTCGTTTTGATGTAAAAAAAAAACTGTATTTATAAATATCTAAATCATGACAAATTAAAGTTATCTATTTTTTATATTTACATATATAATTTAAGTCATAATTTATGCTTGTGTCACGCATACCATTTAACTTATGTTTATAAAAAGTATGAAGTCTATGCTTCATATATATGTGACAACGCTTATCCATATTGTTTATATATTTAATCATAATTATATGTGATTTTTTAAAATTATTTGAGATATGTCTTAGTAATTGAAACCGAAGATGGTTTACATATATCTACAAAGTCAATATATTTATTTTTTCTTTTCGAGACGACCAAGTCGAGAATTATGAGAACTTCCATTAAAATAACAAAATAGTGGCGGCATTTAGTTTAGTGTAGTTTGCTGTAGATAGCTTTTCAGAAGCTTTCCAGCAATGGCTACGCGACATTGTCGAGAACTTAATTTGACATACAAATTTTATTTATTTTGAATGACTATGAATTTAAATTTTACCGATATTTTGGATTGAGCTACTCAAAAAATATTACCAATTTATGATAATTTTGAAATAAATAAAATAAAATTCTTTATACGTTTCACAAAGTGTTCGTGTTGGCAGCATCCACCTCTTTTTAGTGCTATAAAAATATTAACGAACAATTTAAGGAAAAGAATTGACAAGCCAAAAATCTTATAGATTGTAGAACGACTAATAATCGATCCATTCATCCAAGAAATTCTTATCTAAGTACTATATCAATGTGGACACCACCAAATTTTTGTTAATTAATATTTATTTTGCATTGTTTACAAAATAATACATCATTGTCCATAAGATGGAGAAAAAAATTCTTTTTATCCAGAGAAGAAATTAAACTAGTTTTAAGTGCATTTACTATCCTGCGCAATACATTATTTACAGGACAAACTTGCCGGTTTTTGATTGGAGGAAAAAGGGGGCCTACAGTAATACTGTGTAACAGCGGATCATATTATCCATGACTGTAACGAGCCAAAAACGTACAGCATTGCAAAAGGTTTGACTATTGATGCGAAGGGTTACAATTTTTGATTTTATTCTTTAAATAGTGAAAGTGATGATTCATGTGATCATTCTCAGCCCCATAATTTTGAACTCACCAAGTCAACACCGCAGCCATGTATGTTCACATATGCATTCAATTCTTTGTCGGGAATGGGACCTCAATTTAGGGCAGGATTGTTATCGTGGATGCTAAGTCTGATGAAATATATAAATAAACTTAAAAATATTTGTGATTTTATATATAGAAAGTTCAATGATAAGTCTGAGAGATGTAATTTGAATTGTTTAGTAAGTCGGAGTTGGTAAGTGCACCTTCAATAGTTTGCTCCGCGGTACTTATTGTATTGTAATTCTTAAAGTTATTTGTACTATCAAACGGCCGAGTAATTATATATTCGTTAAAAATGTATAATGAATTAAAATTATACTGCATGCTGATATAAAAATTAATAGAGAAGAATGAGACGACTTAGTTAACCATGGCTATTTCTTCTTGTCTTCTTCGTCATCTTTTAATCAAAGAAACTATTCAAATTACGTCCTAGTTCTAAGTAGCGAATTATAATTATTCCAAGTGGAAAAATTATTCCAATTCATGTTAATATAAGAGGAATAGAATGTAAGTATATATATGTTTAGAAGTTGAAATAAATGGTTTTGGGTTGAGTAGTTGAGAGGGACAATAAATATAATTTGACACACAATCGTAATAAACATTTGTTAATTATACAACAGTATTATAGTAGATAAGTATAATACGTGTACCTATCAATATTTACAAAAAATATATATATGTATTTTTGTATTCAAGTAGGAGATAGAAACATCAAATAATTTTGAATTATTTAGGGTTGTGTTCAAATTAGAACTATTCCTTATATCCGAACTTAGACCAAATGTAGACCGTAAAATATAATCATATAACAGATGAGATTAAGCCATATGGCAGCTAAGATATTACCTAATTACAGCAGACAAGGGTATTATTGTCATTCAATATGTTTCAGTTATGGTAATTCCCTAATTTTCCGCTAGAATTATGCGATTTTCATAAACATTTTCTGCTAAAATATCTAAAAACTTTGAATTCCACATAACTCTCTCGTTTTTTTTTTCACATTACATATATCAAATTAAAGGTAATTTTGTAAGGTACCTAAGGAAATATTAATTGCATATGTTCACATGAAAAAAAAAATCATGATCGTTATGACTATCAACATGTCTTGTAACACTATAATAATTGTCTTGTAAAGTTATACTGATTGTTTGGTAAATCTATGATGATTTACTTGTTTAACTATGATGATTGTTGTTTAAAATTATATTAATTATATTTTATGATTATAATGATTATACTGTAAAGTTATCCCGATTGCTTGATATAGCTATACTGATTTACTTGTTTAACTATGCTGATTGTCATTTAAAATTATATTAATTATATTTTATAACTATAATGATTATACTATAAAGCCATGCTAATTGATTGGTAAAACTATGCTGATTTACTTGGTTAACTATGTTGATCATTATTTAAATTTATATTAATTATATTTTATGACTATAATGATTATATTATAATGTTATGATGATTGATTGGTAAAGCTATGCTGATTTATTTGTTTAATTATGTTGGTTGTTATTTAAAGTTATATTGATTATATTTTATGACTATAATTATTATATTGTAATGCTATGCTGATTGTTTGGTAAAACATATGCTGATATATATATGTTAAACTATGCTGATTATTTTTTAAAGTTATAATAATTATATTTTGTAACTGTGATGATTATTTTGTAACGCTATGTTGATTGCTTGGTAATGCAATGTTGATTTACTTGTTTAACTATGCTGATTGGTATTTAAATTTATATTTTAATGTTGGTATCTTATACTGCTCCGAATTAAGCTATATAATGATTTTTCGGAATCTATATATTGATTTTTCGGATTCTATATATATACTGAACAAAGATAATCGTGCCACGTAGGATAGATAAATATATTTGGACATATTTTTCCGTTTCTTAAAATATTCTTACGATGTATATTCGAATAAATTATACTGAAACTGAATCTGGCTATCGATTGCGAAATTCAATGGATCAAAATCAATTTTAATTCGAATATAAGAGGTTGTTTAACCATAATACGCCATACAAAATCCATCTTTATCTCACCGAAGTTACTAAAATCTAATGGAACCAAAATATCATTGTCATCCACTCCAATGTATATTACATAAACCACGTGGAGTCGTCCAATCATCATCAGCGTAAAGTAAAAGAATACGTATATTTTGGAGCGCAACTTTATTTGGTTCGTCCTCCATTTGGAGCAACCTATATTTTGCATTGCGTTTGAAGGCTACTAAAAAACAAAAAAAGAAAAGAAAAAAAAGAAAAAGAAAAAGAAGATAAAAAAAATCATTTTTGAAACAAATAGAAATAAAACAAGCAACAAACGAGATGATGTGATACAATTTTGACAGATAATTATTTTAAGTTCTATTTATAGTTACAGTAAATAAAACCATCTTTATATTATGACAATACATCTAAATTTGATATGCATAATATAAGTTATATTTTGTTAAGTTAAATAACCACTTTACATCTTAATCTATATAAGTAGAAATTTGAAAAATAATTTCATATTTGACCTCCAACTACTCTGAGTTGTTGGTCGTGACAAACTATTTAGTTATTATTATATTATTAATATATATATAAATATAAATTCGGTTTTTTTTTCGGTTTATAGTATATCCGAACCGAACCGAACCGAAAAATCGAAATTTGTGAAAAATCAAAACCGAACCGAACCGAACCGAAATCCGAAAAAACCAAACCAAATTTTAAATTTCGATTTGCTTCGGTTCAGACATTTAGATTTCGGATATTTTGCTCACCCCTAGATTCAGTCATCGCAACCCGTCTAAAATGTATATACTCGTATCCGTCCTAAACCGATTAAAAGTGATTCACTTGCTCATATAATAATACTCGTTAATTATCCGAACTCATTTTAATTTATAAGTATAAGTGATTACAATTATTGATTTTTCGTTGCAGTAACAACTCGAACACTATAAAGTAAACATGAATAATAAATAGAATAATAACAAAAGATTATAGATGGAGAAAATTCCATATAGACATGCCGATTAATGTTCGAACTCATGATCTAGACTGTATATATTGGCAGCTGTCCTATCACAAATTCAATTAAAAAAAATTTACTTCCCGTTTTCACACCAAACAAGTAGAAATATTCATAACACGTTTAAATTATAGATATCTTAATAAAATGTTAGTTGTTACAATAATTGGTCATATATCTTAACAAAACTAAAAAATTACAGAGTAAATATTAATAATAAATACTATAAAGGCTTATTAATTATCTTTTTTTTTTCAGCCACTACAGTAATACCCAATAATTATCTAATTTAGAATTTTCACATCTGCGCTAAACTAAATTTTCCTTAAACCAACACCAAATAATTGAATTTTTCAATCTGATTATATTTTTAATTCGTAAAAGATTAGTAATAACTTCTATCGGAGTTGGTTGATTTGCTTCTATATGAAAAATGATAAAAAAGAATAGCCGAACTTTTATAATTTCTACAATAAAAGCATAATGTAGAATTAATAATTACTTCAAATGAGTTAACAATATAATATTATATTAATCTAATAGCATGTTAGATATTGTTTTACATAGTTCTTTTTATTCTTAAGTTTAATTTATAACTATAACATAATTATGTTTGGTTTTTTATTAAATGAGAAAATATAATTACTTATCTTATATAAGTTTTTATTTGTTTAAGTTTTACAAAAGTTTGATGCGGAATAAGTGATTATAAATAAAATATAAAAATAAGAGACATAAATCATAATTTAGATAAATAAGAATAGAATATTGTTGAAATGTCACGTAGAACTCTAAATTAAGGAAATGACTTGAATCAATCACTATCGTATAATGCAGTAATAACGAGACTGTAAGATGCACTCGCTGTGTTGGGAAGAGTTATCGGGTACATGTACTTTACGAAATTTGTTAAACAGAGAAACACAATCAAAAGCAGAAAGGAAAACTGTGTTTTAATATTTTGTACTAATTTAGATCTTTCTATATATTGTACAAAACTCCTTGTTAAAAGGAGCTTTGATTATCTACAGAAATATACAGAAATACAACAATTCCCTCAATGTCTTCTCCTATATCTCTCGTCTACCATTACAACATGGTATCAGAGCAGGCCCCATGCTCGAGCCAAATGTGCCGTCGGAGGTGACAGAGCATGGGTGATCATGTTAATAAAAAAAAGAAAAAAAAAACGAAGAGCCAAATGTGCCGTTGGAGGTGACGGAGCATGGGTGATCCTGTTAAAAGAAAAAGGAAAAAAAAAAAAACGAAGGACTCACATGTGAGGGGGCGTGTTGAATATACACGAGTGAGTTGTCCCACATCGAAATTGTGAAGTAAGAGAGATCAACATAAATACCTAGTGAGCCATTCTTCCTATCACCAATTAGTTTTAGGATTGAACCTCATCAGGGTTTGGTTGGTCTTCTCTTCATAAATTAAGTACACTTCAATGAATGAGACTGTACCTTGCCCCCATAAAAATTTGACACAATTCCATGTGTTGGGTACAAGATTCCACTACAATAGTGAGCAACATTAGTATTCAATACCATATCAAGAAATACCATCCATTGGGTTGCTATTATATAAGTAATAATAAAAGGTTGTAAATGCGTAAATATAATCTATAACGACTTAAATAAGTTTACATACTATTCTATCTTGCAGTAAAAGTAGGAAGAATCACATCAATTAGTGAAGTACAACTCATTCTTGTACTTTGAGACTTTTTGTTTTTTTTTTGTTTTATATATATATGTATGTATATATATTCGGAAAGAGTACCATGAGACTTCTGGAAAATAATGAGACACGGCAACAAATTAAGACACTATGTGATCCGAAACTAAATTAAATTATTTTGATATTTTGGTCAAGGCTAAATCAAAGATCAAGCTATTTAATTTCGTAGTATCACACTAAATTTAACTTTTTTTTAGCTAAAATATTAAATACAAATAGAATGTTTCATTACTTGACTATCTAAATTCTATAAAAATAAAACAAAAATGTCTATCTTACGATTTATCAACTTAGGGGGAATTTACTTTCCTAGATATAAAACCCAATTTAGGGATATGATAACTACATATACCAATTAAAGAATAAAGACAATCACACCTGATCGGATTGTATTTATAAGCATTAGTCCGAATTTATAAAATAATTCCGGGTCTTGAAATATCACCCATATATTATTAAATACAGTAAACAATGAATTATGTAGATAGAAATAACGAGTCCAAGTTAATGGTGCAAACCAAACAATATAACACGAGTCCTTTTAATTATACACACCTTGTGGAACTTGGTCTAATAAAATTTACTTATGAGATAAAGGCTTAAAAGCCCAAACTAATCCTAAAATATCTACCAATTCCATTTCAAATTCAAAAGAAGTTTTCCCCAAATAGCCATCTTCATTTTTTTCTTCCCAATCAACTTTCAATCCTATGCGTTGATTTCTCCCACAATTACAAAATTTGGTGTTGAGATTCAAACCCGGCTCAACACACTCCCTCAATCTATTATTATTAGTATTAATTTAATAACATCAATATGTTATAAATCAATGAAATATAATGAAGTAGTAGTCGACAGTGTGAGATTAGCTAATAAAAACCAAGCCGACTTTGATGGTCGCCCATCACTATATTTGGCAGTGTAGGGCATCGGGCCGGGTCTATAATATGTGAAATGAAATAAATTATACCTTTTTCTATTTTGTGGGCTCAATTGCGACTAATCATGTGAATTTCCATCCCCACATTTTTGTCATCATGTGTATACATGCCCATCAAAAGTCCACGTGGTTTACTATATGCCTCAGATCTCGTGCATCAAAGCCCGATTTGGAGGGCCCGCGGGATTAAACATGGGTTGCGGGCCCCCATGGGCCCACAGCTGACACTTGTAAATTATATGTCCAGCAGTCTCGCACCATCGTTTTCATGGCAGAAATGCTGGGAATATTCGCCTAACGAAGACGTCATGAATTCTCTATTGCATAAAATGTAGTATTAAATTATTTATATTTATGGTTTATGACCCATTTCAAAATTTTCTGACATTATCATGTTGGCTATCGCAAATAAACTAAATATTAAGATTTAAATTGGACTATCAAAGATCGGATCAGAACCGTCAAAAGTAGCTCAATCCGATCTGACTAAGATTTTTGTGTTTAAAACTAGTATGATGAAGTTTGGATCTATTCTCAACTAGCTGTAAGATTATACCAATCGCTTCCAAGAAATGGTAGGTAAAAATTGAATTTGTAGTTATTTTTCAAACTTTTCTACATCCAAATTGAAGGCTATATCGGTTGTTTGGAAGATCAATAATTCCATACCAATTCATAAACATAATCAAGATATTTAGTATGAATTCAGGTACATGGTTTCCCTTTGAGTGTTATTTTGGATTATCATCATAAAGTTATTAAATCTAGAATACGAAATTCAAACTATAAGAAGCCCTACAATCCGACTAATTTCTAATATTAAGTACGTTAAATTGTGGGCTCCTCACTTATCCAATATTTCTAGAAATGGTTCATGACTCAAGATCTGTTTCATAGTGAAACGATCCGTGAGATAGTCTTAGACTCCCCTTATCTTTAGTTGGGGAGCTCAATATGGTCACTTATTAATTATTATCATACTATGCAATAGAATGTTATGCATGCACGCCATAAAATTTATTGTCGAATAGATGTGGAATGGTTGATTTTCAAGTTTGTGTGTGGGCTTCTTATTTTTATAAGAGTGAATTATAAAAAAAGTAATAATACTGAATGAGTCACATATTTGCAATATATTTAATAAAATATTTACATTTGAACTATTTTGTTACTTTTTTGGCATTTTTTCTTTATTTGGATTTAATTTATAAGAATAAAACTATTAGTCGCATGTTTTGATTTTTTATCATCAAATACTAAAAATCGAGTGATTGATTGCAACTATTCATCATTTACCAGCAGATATTTTCAGTATTGCCCTTCAGGTGCTCTGAATGTGCCTCTTGTGATTTTGTTTATAACTAATGTCACATTCTTAGTTTTATGTATATATTTATGTTCAAAGAAAAAAATTATTTCAAGTACGATTTGTACCAAGAAAATGATATATTATCTATTCAGATAGCCTTTCATGACTTCAGCTAAGTCAGAAAGAGAATATGCGGGAGAGAGAGAAGAGAGAAGAGAGGGTATCAGAAGATAGAGAATATCGATTTGAATTGATAAATACACACACGCACACATTGCCTGTTGGAATTGATAAATACTCACACATATATATATACACACACAGGCACAAATGTTTATATATATTTTGCATGTTGGTCGCTCTTCTTCTTCTTATTCTTCATTCAGACATGATAAAATGATTTGATCTCCTGCAAAACTTCAATAATTTTCTTTTCTTTACATCTAACTATATATAATGCATATGAAATTAAGAAAATATATTCTTTTTAAATTTATATTTGATGTGCATAACTTTCATAATATAATAAATTTAACTTTCATAATATAATAAATTACTATATGATTTATCCATTAACACAATGATTCCAAGCAGTTAGCCTCTAGAGCATAATAGAAGTTTGTCATGACTCACAGCTTTGAAATTAAAATAAATTAACTAATTAAAATAAATAGAAGAAAAAGTGACGTTTTAAACAATTATGACAATATTTATTTGTGCCTAACAAGATAAAATAATTACTTTATTTTTAGAAGAAATATTAATGCAATATGCAGACATGAGAAATGTATGGAGGATGGAGAGAATATATGGGAGAGAGAGAGGGAGATGTGAGAAGTAGAGAGGAGAAAAAAGAGATGAGATGTGAAAGAAAAAGGTTGAGAGAAAGAGGAGAGAGGTGGGAGAAAAGGTTGAGCAAAATGAGTAGGAATGACAAAAAATGGCAAAAATGTTCTTCCAGTGGTTGAGGCAGCTCAAACAATGAAAAATTACATAAAATGATATTACGTTTTAGTATAGTTATCACAAATGTCAATATTTTAGTAAGGGTATTGCAAATATGTGATCCTCATAGTATAATTACATTTTTTATAGTTCACTCTTTTAATAATTAAGCTACCAAACAATGTGTATTATTCTTTATAAACTCAGGTTCGTTTTGAGAAAATTACACATTCAATTGATTTGATCAATTAAACTGATTGCAATCTCATATCCAAGAAATGAATTGGCATGGTTTTACGCCAATATTATTTTGCTAACTTCGATGTATGAATATATGGTACACTATGTATGAAAATATAAGAGAATTAATGAGCATAATATATATATGAATAATAATAAATAAAAGTTGCATACCATCTTTTTTAATGTAGTAAGGAGTCAAACTCTGCAAAACATTATTACGTTTTTGCAAAAATAGTAGGCTTGTGTTTCTGCAAAAAAAGTAAATGATTCTCCAAAAATAGTAGCATTACGATTTTGAAAAATCATTAAATTTTCTGCAAAATGACATTAAATAGTAGTATAAGTGAACAATATTATTGTAAGTGTCTTGGCCTAGCGGTACCATGACACAATCTTTGTTGCAATTACAAAAGAAAATAAGTGAACAACATTAGCATAAAAACCTTACATTATCTGATAAAATACTATATATAGCTTATCAGTATACGCAACACCTGAATAATTGACAACATTTTGTTACTGTCTTTTGTTATTCGATAATTTAATGGGAGTTCATGGTGATGAGAATTGCGCAACAAAATGTGGAGTAAACCATTTTTGATAAGTTTGTTCCTACCTACGTTTTAGTGTTCCTAATATTAATATAAATTGACAATTTGTAAAATTTCTTCATGAAATTGCCACCTCCCATCCCATCTATTATAGATCATCATGCACATTGAATGATTGTGATCATTTCTTAGTTCATAGACTAAGATGATTCTCACTTGATTATTTTCTATCTTATATATAAGTATATAGGGGTGTATTTAAATCCAAACATTTTTTGTAACCATAGGATTTAGAGATTCAGTGGTTAAGCATTATACCACGTGGCACTATTTTTTTAAAGATTATAACCGTGAAGGTCATTTATGTCATTTTTTTTTTATTTTTTCGATTATGATAATTAATGAGTTTTATGGAGAGTGATTGTTATGCTCAAATATGGGATCTTCCAATTTTATTTTTTCATAATTTTCTTTATAATGCTATACATTCAACATTATGATGATTTACATTCAATGTTATGTTGAAGTATATTTTCAAATTTGTAACGACGCATTTCATTTTCAATGACAGTTGGCACACACTTTCTCTATCATAAATCAAAACTTTAAATTTCATATACTCTATCGATTTAAATTATTTTTTCACGAACCATATATCAAATTAAAGGTAATTTATGAGGATTTTAACGAAAACCTAATTGCATATGTTCACATGAAGAAGTTTGCATGAAAAAATGAAATATGTATGTATCTCAATGAACTTGCATTATGCTGAAGTAAAATCAATATTATAATGACATATATTTCATGTTATGATGATATATATTCAATATTATGCTGAAAAAATGAATGAAAACTCTGACTCTAAAGGTATTTCATCATTTGTCGTATTTTATTCTCGATTTAATATATTTGATTATGAAAGTTGCGCATTATAATGATGTGTGTCTTGAAAAATAATGATATGTCTCACGTTATTTAATGATATTGTGTATGTATTAAGATGATATGCTTATATTTAATAAATATATTATGCTAATTATAAATACATAATATAATAATGATCACCACTCACTATACTAATATAATAATGTTTGTTATGATGATTATCAATTATTACGTTAAGTATGTGGAATGACTATGGAACATAATATTTTTTTATTTTCTTTATTTTCTTTATTTCTTGTTACCATTTTATTACTTTCGGATCATATGGATGAAGAATATGCACAACAAGAATATTGTGTATTAGAAACATTATGTATGTTCTAATCCATCCCAATATAATATATTAGATTATGGAACTTGCTCATTATAATGATGCAGAATTTGAAATATAATGATATATAACACTTCCTATAATGATGCAAACTTAAAAATCATTTTTCATCTGTGGAAGAAGATGGTTGAATATTTTGAATGTGAGGTAGTGATTGTTGGGGAAGAAGACAATTGAAATTCAAATTTGAGCAATGCTTGTATATTTGTTAAAAAAATCGTTATAATTATTGCGTTGAGATTTAGTGGAGTTATTGCTGCATGAATTTCACTAACTATCGAAAACCAATATGCAGTTAATATTTTTGTATAACAATTATACCCCTATAATAATTTTTTAATACTTCTATAATAATAATAATTTTTTTCTTAAATCATGATCATCCAATTTTAAATCTAATAAATTATATTTGATTTTAGTTATACACTGAAAGTATGGCTTAAGCCTAATATATCTTTCTATATATGTAAATATATACGTACGTGTGTGGTAATTATCGGGAGATTAATAAATTTAGTTGGAGTACGTGATACTTTTTGGTACAATACAATGAAGTCGAATATTTGCACGAATTTAGAATAATCAACATTATATGTAGAAGAATCAACATTATATGTCAAACGTAATTCTTTAATTTGAATAAATTCCCGTAAAAGAAAATGCCCAAAATCACGAAAATCAAAATGTTAGACACCCGCACCTCAATTATGAAAAACGTGAGTGTCACAAATTGCTATCATTGAGTGGTGAATGCTCAACTAATTGTCTACCCCTTTGCACATTAATGTGTCGAGTCTATTAAATCATTGATTAATAACATGTGAAGGACAAATGACCTTTTAAGGAGAAACTTAAGCTCATGTAAACGACTCAAGAATCTCTATATCCATGTTTATCGATAAACTAATAGAGCTATTCCTAGTCAACTTCAGTTTGCTAGGCATTTTTCGCAATCAATTTGTTGGATTGATAATTTTCTTTCTTGATTTAGAGACACTGTAATGAAAGATTTGGAATAAATAAATTGCAAATCTTCTGCCTAAAAATGGTTTCACTTTAAATTTGACTTGTATATAATTTTATGTTGAACTTTCATATATGATATATCATTAAGGCTTATATAATAGCCAAATAAGCCAAGCCTTTGTAATTTGATTTATAATTCACCTACCAATCCTTTTAATTTTGTTAATTTTTAAGGTATAATCTTTACCAAAAAGTTAGTCATTTACATGTTAGTCAAAATCAAATTATGTATTATACGCATAGATGTTAATGTTAATCCCGTTCAAACATCATCAACTAAAATATGACAATAAGCAATGATGATTTTTTTTGGGTCTGCAGCCACATCATCAAATTTTAATCAACGTTTAAAATTGAATTTTTTTAATTTTATATCTAATGTACAACAACAACAGCAACAGGATTGGCATTTTAATTTTGGCTACTAGGACTATCAATAAAGATGTTTTTCTCACAAATAAACATTGCTAAATTATTCCATGGGTGAATCCATTGCTAAACCTAAACTATTGGTATATTAAATTAAATTAGTGGGGAAAACGGATGAATAGGAAAACCAATCCCTAATTAATTAGACTCAAAAGAACTTGAAAAAACCCATATAATTTCCACTTCAAATTGGTGAATCCATTCGTTCTTTTCAAGTTTTTGAAAATATAAGGATATCAAAAGTTGTTCTCTGTGTCTCAAAGCCAGCTCAAGTGGTAAAGTTAAGATACCTCAAGACTTCTTTTAGCAAGAGATTCTGAGTTCAATTTCACTTGTATATAATGAAGTATTTTCTTATCACATGTGATGGTCTAGTGATCTCTCACTTGTATAGTGATCTCATCTTTATAATAGTATAGTATACTTTGATTATTATATATTTCTTGTATCTCTCTAAAAAAGTTTCTTCAAAATCCTTTTAAAAACATATGTTGTGCTGATTATATATATAATCCCATCATCTGGACTAAAAGCTTCTCAAGTTCTCATGCTCAAGAATCATATCTAGATGTTATTTTATTACCTAGATATCATTAGGGATAATATATATATAGATAAGATTGATAAGGTAATATATAATATAATTATTTGGATTGTTTAGTTTTGTGTTTGAATTGGTTGATTATGGTGTATGATAAATTGAAGGATTGGTACATAAAATTGAGGACATACAAAAGTAATAATAATTTTGTGAATGTATTATTGGAATTTTTTATTATTAATAGGAGGATGATTAAATAAGCAACCTAATTTTGGGATGATAGAATAATCATCTAATTGAGTGATTATAATGTGGGCCACGTCATACATCACATGCCTAATCATGCAAATTAAACATTTAATTAAACTGAATTATTTTGTCAATCATGTTATTATTACTCAAACCAAACACCTTCATATAATATAATCCATTATACTAGAATTCTAGATTTTATGAATTTTATGAATTTATGTATGTGTAATTTTTATTGAATTTCATCACTATTTATGCAGATTTTATGTTGTGTTGCTTGGGCACTTTGGAGCTACTTGCATATAATATATTTATTAGGTTAAATGCAACTTAGTTTGTGAGATTCATCATTTACAATTAATAGATAAGGGACTCAAGTTAGTCCGGATATGTGCATGTGAAGTATATATATGTACATACCACATACATGAATTTCAACCCAAGTGAGTACACTTGAACTAGTTGGGGCTTCAACTTTGAAAATGGGCACATCCAAATTTGGGTTTTAAATTAAAATCAAAATTGAAAGCCAGGAATATAAGGTTTATTTTTTCATCTGTTTTAATTAAAAATCCATTTCACATTTGAATAATTTGTATGTCGGGATATTTACGATTCCTCACATGAACTCAACATGCATGGATGGGTTACTCATTATTCATTTTAGATAAATAATATTTTTTTGATTTACTTAAAATATTTTTGTTCTAACTTATTAAGTATTTAATTGACAATTTCTATTAACAATTTACCTTACAACTATTATAGTACGTATTATATTACATTTTAGTACAATCATACAAATTAGGTGAAACGCACATATATAAAATAGTAGGGCTGACAATTTTTGACACGATACGAAAACACGACACGAACACGCACGAAATTAATGGGTTAGTGTCAAGTCTTATTGGGTCCGTGTCATTATCAGGTCGACCCGATAAGGACACGATAATTTCAGGTTGGGTTTGGGTTGGGTTCGGGTCGGGTTCGGATAACCCACTACTAATTAATATTATTATTATTATTTTAATTATTTTTTAATTTTTTATTATTTTAAATAGGGTTTTTTTGAACACTTTAATGAGGGTTAGATTGTGTCGTTATCGTGTTATTGTAGTGTCGTGTCGGGTTCGTGTCGTTATCGTGTCATT
>JAYDZE010239410.1:0-20042 GCA_034509125.1 Monilaria moniliformis
AAAAATCGTGTCTATTTTTTAATATATGAAATTGAAGCAAAAAATTGAAGTAAAAAATAATAAATGGTAAGAAATGACTTGTGGCTGTTTTGGTGCTGAAATTTTGGGGCTGGGTTAGTGGTGTTCTGGCTGAAAATTAAAAAGCTGACGTGGTAGCTGAAAATTGGGTTGTGGATGTTTTGGGGCTGGAATTTTGGGGCTGGGTTAAGGATGGCCTAAGCTAACTGCAACAACAATTTTGCAATTCTTAGTTTATTAATTCATTTAATCTGCGTCCACAAACTATTTTGTTCGCTTTGGCGTCTCAAAATAATTTAAGCAAGTCAACCCCATCACACGATGTCAACCATGCATCTATGAGAGACCTTTGGCCTCGTGGATTTAGAGTAAATGGTTTGGCGTAAAACTCGTGGTCGAAGAGGTTAGGCGTATCAAACAATTATGATGGACGATACGTTTAGTTTCTAAACCAAGACTTATATTCAGTGGGGAAAAATGTGATACTAATTGCTAAATTTAATATCCAATATTAAATTTACAAAACATTAAATGGGTGCCGCATACCCAGGCCTAAGAAATGCGGACCACACATATTGGGCATCATCTACCCATACATAGAAACGGTCTCTAACTATTATAGTTAAATAATAAGCATAAAATCAAATTGCATGTTTATCACATTTGATATCAAGCAATGCTCAACGAATAAAATTCATTAATCAAATTAAAATTTTATTCTCTAATTAATTATGGATTTAACAATTTATATTAATTTCAAATTAATAGAAAACCTACATTTATTATTATTATTTAAAAAATAATAATAATAAAATATAATTTATTAATCTAATTAATAAATTAATTTATGTAATTGAGATTTTATATTCTTAATTCCAAACTAATAATATAGTTAAGCAATTTATATCAATTCCAAATTAATATAAATTATATTCAATATTAATTTTAGATTAATATTAAAAACATTTTAATTTGTTTAATCTAATTAACAAATTAATTTATGTAATTGGGATATAAACGTATATTTAATACTAATTCAAAATTAATATAAAGTATACATTTAATATTATTATTTCAAAAATAATAATAATAAATGAAAATTTATTAGTCCAATTAATAAATTAACTCGAGATTTAATTATTAATTCGAAATTAATAACATAATACCCTCTTTTTTATGTAACAGCTCATAGTGGACTGGCTAATTAAATCAATAAAAGCCCAATCTTGCGGCCCATCACAAGGAAGTAACAGTCCATGTATTTTCGGCCCAACAGAAAATAAAGGAGTGAGGGCCGAGCCCATAATAAACAATAGCTCAGCTGAAAGGGCCCAACCCGCGACCCACGAACAGTGAGACCGACCCGGAATCCAACCCTGACCGCTGCTGCTAGGGTTTGCGGCTGTTCTGTTTCAGCACAGCCGCCGCCGCAGCCGCCCTTTCTGTCGCGCCGCCCCGACGCTGCCCCTCCAATTCCGATAGCCAACACCCGCCGACCGTCCATTCCACTTCGCCGACCAGCACTACCGGTGCCTTCGATTGCCTAACAAGCGAGACGAGGCGTGGATGGCCGCACCGTCGCAGCTGTTTCACAAGGGGGGTTTCCACGACGGGCTCGCCCTGCTCCGGCGATCGAGCTCCATTAGCAAGCACCGGTCACCCGCCGTCTCAAATACGGTGGTGGCAGAGGGAGAACGACGAGAAACGAGGCAACAACAGCGGCTGTTGTTCCCGTTTCGCCGAAATCCGCTTCGAGCGATCCCTCAGTCGGGGGGCGGCCTCTAGCCTGCGTCGGCCTTCGCGACGTCGCGTCCAGCCGCCGTCGACCCGTCACCCGCAGTCACCGCCGATCGGATGTTGCCGCCAACCTCATCGTCGCGGTGAAGAACACAGTGGCAACAGTCTTTCGTTGTACTGCTTTGGCCACAGTTGTTACCGCCGGTCACACCAGCAGCCGCCTCCCGCGGTAGCTCACCGGAGACCGATGGTCAACAGTCTCTCGCCGCTCCGGTGACCGGAATTGACCATCCATTGCTTATTCCGACAATTGGAATTCGAACCTTGTTCGACTTTGATTTGTAATCTAATTCAATTTCGAAATCCAATTACACATTTTAATTTCTGAAATTTTGATTTCTAAATTCATTCCACAATTAATTAAAATACAAAATCAAAAATGAATGTAGAATTTGGCTCTGATACCACTGTTAGAAGTTCATGTCGTCATCTAATGACACGCAGTAAAAAATACAAATAAGAATATGATCTAGATTAATAACTGAATCTGAGTTGAGTAGTTGATCACAAAGTAGATAATCATAACTGAATCTGAGTTGAGCAGTTGATCACAAAGTAGATAAAAGAGTTGCTTATTGTGTAGTTTGATTTTCATGTTCTATTGAATCTGACATCCTGCAAGTGAATCCACTATTTTCGATATATTAAAGTCCAATATGCTAACGTAGTCCATATATCCTTTATTATTAAAATATATAAGGATAAAACTCAAACCTCAAATGTAAAAATAAAATAAAATTTATGAAGTCTCCTAGGTAGTTAATTATTGAATTAAATAGCATGTCCAAACAAGTTTGGGTTGGCAAAAGACGCAACAATTAAACTCTAAGGGGTAGATTTGACTAGAAATTTATGTAGTTGTCCGATGTGGTTTTGAGATGTAACAATGACTTATTCCAACAAATTCCGGCTGGTTATTAGGGTCGATTTTTGGTATGACTCCACTGTTACACAATTAATCATATAAAAGTTGCTTTATCTCTCTGTATTGATATTATCAAACTCTTTAATTACAAAGAAAACCGCCTTAGTAGGTATGACCAAACAAAGCTCAACAAATCTGGGGAGGTGTCTAATAATTCATCAGTAAACGCCAAAAACATAAGTTATGGACTACTTTACTATACCCATATTTATTTTGTAAAATAATTCACTTTGCATAATTTTATTTCGTGGGATAAAAATAAAAATGAAGAAATTGAAATTACTGATGGCAGACAATAATATATCATAATAAGAGATAATTGTCATTTAAATCATAATTTTCGTTGATTTCTGGTCAATCTCATAACTTTTAAAACTGGAACATAAAATCATAACTTTGACATTTTCTCAATTATCCCACATATCAAAATTCCAGTGAAATTGTTGGTGACGTGTCAGCCGGAATTTCCGACGTGGACAAAACGTCCGTTTTTCCAAACGATGTCGTTGAGATAATTGTCATTTAAATAATAACTCCTCGTTGAATTCCGGCCGACACGTCACCACCAATTTCACTAAAATTTTGATATGTGGGATAATTGAGAAAATGTCAAAAGTTATGATTTTATGTTCCAGTTTTAAAAGTTATGGGATTAACCAGAAGTCGACGAAAATTTACAATTTAAATGACAATTATCTTTTCTATTAATTATCTATCATTTTGTTTACTATTTATACTTTTGTTTGTGTGTCCAATTTATAACTAGTTAACGTATATGTAACCGATAGGCCAAATCAAATAAAAGTTACTCTACATTAAGTGGTGACAATTTCATTTTCATCGACAATTTTGTTGATATTTGCCTCTCATGTCGCAATCAGAAATAAATTGCAATACATCGCGACAAGAGATATGAAAACAGTTCACTCTTGCAAATAATCCAAGTGGCGAAAACTCAATGGTCGAAACTTTTTCTTCGCGGTTTCTTATTTAAGTAAATAGATTATTTCCTGGTTAGAAACATATATGTAAATGTAAAATCTGGGAAGTTGAAAGATATTCTCAACTTCTTCCTTTCTTATCATATTCACATTCTTCATTCTTCTTCCACAATTTTCACATGCAGTGATATATATTGTAATAATCATAACCGTGGTTATCATAGTGGGTGAATATTTAGATTTCAAATCGAATTTTTATTTTATTTTAATAGATATGAAATTTTGAATTTTAAGATAATATAAATCTGAATTGATCCGAAATGTTATAATCAAATTCGAATCGAACCAAAAAATATGAAATATCCAAAAAATTTCTAAATAAATCAAATTCCCGAAATAAATTTTTTTAATTATTATATATATTGGGTTATAAATATTTAAATATAATATTATTTAAATATAATATCTAAAAAAATTATATATATTAAATATAATTCGCATATTCGGTTTATTTTTTTTTAAAAAAAAATTCAATTCGAACCAAACCAAAAATCCAAATTTTGAAGAAGAAGAAATCCGATCTGATCCAAAAATATGAAAAATCTGAACCAAATTTAATAATTTGGTTTGTTTCGATTCAACTATTTGGATTATGGATATTTGTTGATCCTAGGTTACCATAGTTGGTTGTTTGGATCATAATTATTTTATATCAAAATGAAACCCACACAACAAAATTTATTACCAAGTCACTGTTGTAAGTACTGAGAAGAAATCATCTGTAAATGGATATTAACGTTACTTATATGTTTTTGTTAAGTTGTATGAGTTGTTTCTTAGTTTATTTTTATTTATAATCAATTATATTATGTTTGAAAGAATTTCAATATAGTTTAATTATTGTAAAAATATCTAATGAATTTTCACAAGTTGATATGGTGATATCCTCCTTTCGTCCCCCAAAAAATAATTTTGCTGGGGGAGTGAAGAAAAATTATTGGAGTATTGTTAGTAGAGAATGCACCCCCATCCCATTAGTAGTAATGGTAAATAGCTATAGATGATGAAAGCTTCAATTATTTTTATTGTGAATTTATTATTTTAAATTAAAAATAAATACAAGGCCATTATTTTAAATTAAAATTAATTAAAAATGATGAGTGATTAATCATTTTATTATAAATTCATTAGTTGAAACTAAAAAAATGAGGTAGTTATTTGAAATTGAAATTAATTATAATTCAGTAAAGATGTCACCATGGTCTCGAAATCGGGGCCAACACCGTCTCGCACCATTGTCTTGGAATTGGGGCCGACATCGTAGCCCACCGTCTCAGATTCGATGAATGGTAGAGAATCTGGCACCACCGTCTTAGATTCAAGCAATAGTGCCACCATCTTAGATTCAACGAACGAGAGAGAGTCTGACACCGTCGTCTCATATTCGAAGAATGGTAGATAATCTAGTACTATCGGCTGAGATTTAAGGTATGAGATAGAATCTGACACTATGGTCTCAGAATCGGGGCTGACACCATCTCCGATCGAAGATTCAATTATCGCCGCCTCGAATTGGCGTGAGAGCTACGACTTCGGTGACAGTATGTGAGAGTCTCCGACACCACAACATCGTATTAAGATTCCATTGAAAAAGAGAATCGATGAGGAAGAGAAAGAGTTTGAGGGTGGCTAGAGTTTGTGGTGTCTATTGTGTATTTCAATCAACTTCTGATAAATCGATAAATGCATTTGGGTTTAATTGGGTTTGGATTTAATTAGATTTGGAATAGATTGATTTAATTAGGTAGTAATTAGTTTGGTAATATGATTTAATTGAGTTTTAAGTAAAAACAAAATGATGGGCCATATTGGTAAAAGTTGTAAATAAATGAATGTATTAGGGTGATGTGTTGTGAGAAAGTAAAAAAAAAAAAGAAAAGTAAATAATTTTGATGGACAAACGAAAAATGACAAAAACAAGACTATTTGTTGTTTAAGGAGAGAATATATAGTAATTTGAAACAAAATAATATTTTGTGGTTTTTGGCACAAAATAAAATTTATAGTTCTCCTCCAATAAAATTCACCATAAACCAATTTCAACAATGAATTATAAATCACATATATTTAGTATATATATACTATAAATTAAAAAAAAAACAAAAAAAAAAAAACTCACGAGCCAATCTTATCAGAAATAATTAAATAAACCATACATAAAAATCGAGTTTGTGCATGCATGTTTTGTCAAACGGAGAAATTTTCTAATCTCAACGAGCAAAATTCACAACTTACACGAGACTTCGAGTTTTCCAAAATGGAGGAATTTAATTGCTTTCAAGTTATCTATTTCTTCAGAAACACGATAATGCATGTTTGTATGCGGTAGTTGACGCCACAAATTCTTTTAACTGTTTCAAACTTGGATTAGAGGCAAAAACATCACGAAAGTTTGCTTCTTGCTTGCTTTTCTATATTTGGTTTCATATAAATTAGCACCAAGCACTAGCGGATCCAGAACTAAAAAATGGAGGGGCCGAAATAAAATTATGAAAAATAAAATTTAATCTCTAATACGTTCAAAGCTTTCGTTTCTTCCTACGACACGTTTATCTATCTCTTTCTCTCACTCTCACACACACTTCTTTTTCACAATTTCCCCCTACAGATTTGATCATTCGGACAGAGGGGCGACCATGACGATTTTACGGTGACCATGAGAAAAAAATTAGCTGTCGGGGGGTCGGCCGCCCCCTCCAGACCCCCCTGCATCCGCCACTGGCACCAAGCTTGTGACTGTGTAGTAAACCGTTAAATTTTCACTTCAAAAAAATATAAAATGAATAAGTAAACTATATCCATATTTTTCATTCATTAAATTTTTCGAGATGGAAGTGAAAATATTTTTTTATTTGTTGCCATTAAGGATGTCAGTGGCACAGGGGATGATTAATAGAACATGGTACCAACAGAAGCGAGTATATTAAAAAGTAGTGCAAAAATATAAAATAAATGAAAGAAATAAGGACTTAGAAAAATAAAAATAAAAATAAAAATAAAAATAAAAATAAAAATAAAAATAAAAATAAAAAAGGTTAGAGATTAATTAATGAGAAAACTTGTGTGTGGAATGTTGTTAGAAGCATTAAATGTGATAATAAACTCAAAGGCTAAATCTATTAAAACGGTTGTGGGGTCAACAGTCAACATCTAATTAAGGGCGTCTCGTCCCTCTCAATTCACATTGTTACATCTGCACAACTACTTAATACTCCAATATGCGTATTGCATTATGTGCACATTGTCGATGGTGGAACAAATTCAATAAAAGGGATAATTGTCATTTAAATCATAACTTTTCGTTGACTTTTGGTCAATCTCATAACTTTTGACATTTTCTCAATCATCTCACAGATCAAAATTTTGGTGAAATTGGTAGTGACGTGTCAGCCGAAATTCAACGAAAAGTTATGATTTAAATGACAATTATCTCATCAACATCGTTTTGAAGAACGAATATTTTGTCCACGTCGGAAATTCCAGCTTAAACATATATTGCTTACATTTTAAACATATGATTTAAACATATATTGTCCACAGATCAAACTCAATTGCTTACATTTTCAAAAAGTAGTTTTAAGTTTTTCCAAATAATAATAATAATAATAATAATAATAATAATAATAATAATAATAATAAAAAATTCAAATAAATATAACGTTACAAAATCATTTTCACACATGGTACAAAGCCCATAAAGTCGTGAAGGGCACTGATCATATGCATATAGCTAGCCAATAAATTAAATGATCAAAATATTTAATATTTCCTGATTAATTTCACTTTAAATGCCAATTTATATGTACTTGGTAATAAATAAATGTATTGTCGGAACATTTACTACACATTGGTCGGTAACTATTTTGATGTTTCCATTTCCTTGAAAAGATTAATGTTGGTATACAATATTGAGTAGCAGTACTACTATTTTCCTCATAATTATTAACGAAAATAGTAATAAACTCGGCCCAAACGTAAATGTAATACTCTATTAAATATTTTACTATTCTCTGAGCTATACAGTTTATGTTTGAATTATTAATTTCAATCACAACTCCACTTAAATGTGTTTTTGCTTTTTTTGAGAGGACAAGTTCACTTATTATTTAATCACTCACAGTACTTCTCACAGTACTTTTGAGAGAGTATGAATTCAAATATCCCTTAAATATTTTACATTTACTATTTATATATATTTTTCAATATCGACTACTTTATAGTTGCATGCACCTTCCTTATTGCTGAGCTATGATGAATAAAAATTAAAGAATTTCCTATAATTTTTTATTCTTTCGTATATCATTTTTTTAATGAAGATCTTATAAACATTTGCGTTTCGTAAATCTTTACATCATCAACTAAACCAAAAATGATAACATTGTAAATTCCTACTATAAACTATATATTAAAATATATTGGGATAAATTCTGATACGTAGGAATCATTTCTTAGTGTAGGAAATATGAATCAAATTAATACATATATATTGACTAAATATAATGCATTTTTGTATATACAAATATGCATCTTACATGAAAACCCATTTTATATCTAGCAATAACACTTCAATTTACGATAATCATATAAATATTAGTTCAGGTTGGTTCTTAGATTTTAGAGGGAGAAAATATTTATTTTGTATTTCCCTATGTGTGCGTTTATTTTTTAGGATTAGTTTAGATAGATATAAAAATAGTGTAGGTTAATCTCTTGTTTATTTTCAAAGAATGGAGTTTTGAGATATTCCAAGATCCTTGATAACTCTTAACATTTGAATTAATTTTATTTGATTCATATCTCGTTAAAAAGATGGTAGTAATAAAAATAAAAATACTCAATCATCTGTATTAGTAATCATAAAAAGTATACACCTCTTATACTTATATTATATATAATGACATATATTCTACATCACAATTGACTAAGCCCATATATATCATGAAGTCATAATGACTCGGCTAGGGAGGCATGAAAAAACTAGAAAGTAGGCTAATTGAATGTTAACATATGCATTCAACTACTTCTTCTTCAAACCAGCCAATCATATCTTAAGAATAATATAACACATACAAAATTAATAATTTTATTTTTTTTCTTTTCATCAACCACATAACAATTTCATTGCCCAAAACCACCACCTACCTTTTCTCCTCATTTCTTTTTAAACCCCTCCCCCCCTCCATGTAACATAACTAGCTCACACACATTTAGCCAATTACACAAAAACTCACAACATTCCCTCTCTCCCTCTCTCTCACTAAAAAATAAAAAATAAAATGGTTGTCAATCGGCGGTTCGAGCCGATAGCAAGATGCAGCAGCGACGGCCGGTCGAACCAAACGGTCGCGGCCGACTTAGACGGCACTCTACTCCGGTCGAGCAGCGCATTTCCCTACTTCATGCTCGTGGCGTTGGAAGCCGGCAGCTTAATCCGCGCCTTAATTCTTCTCGCATCGGTCCCTTTCGTTTACTTCGTGTACCTGTTCGTGTCGGAGTCTTTAGCGATCGAGGCGCTCGTGTTCGTTGCCTTCGCCGGGTTGAAGGTCCGCGACATCGAGCTCGTGGCCCGGTCCGTGCTGCCTAAGTTCTACGCGGAGGACGTTCGGCCCGACGCGTGGGACGTGTTCAATTCCTTCGGGAAGAGGTATATCGTCACGGCGAATCCGAGGATCATGGTCGAGCATTTCGTGACGACTTATCTCGGAGCGGACAAGGTGCTCGGGACCGAGTTGGAGGTCACAAAATCGGGCCGGGCCACAGGGTTTGTGAGGAGGCCTGGCGTGCTTGTTAGTGGCCATAAACGGGCCGCGGTCGTTAGGGAGTTCGGTGATGACGTGCCGGATTTGGGACTCGGTGATAGGGAGACTGATCACGACTTCATGTCCGTATGCAAGGTTAGAATTCTTACATTAATTTCCATCACAAAAAATATAAATTAATAGATAATGAAAAATGGGAAGATTTTCGTGATTGGTATCGGCCTATTGAGTTAGTTGAATAGTTTTGATTTTTACTAACATTATTTTGTGATATAATTAAATAAAAAAGGAATTAGGTAAGTTTGTTGAGATATTTAACAATTTTCTCATTCCCTTTTGCGAGGGTAATTAATTAGTTTATATTTTTGTAGGCAAACATAGTTATCATATGACTCCATGCATACTTCGTGCTAGCTGCTTGACGACTTAAGAGTCAGGACAGTGCTTTTTTCATGGTCGTCGTTTTACGTTTTATATCACAATTGTTGTATTTAATTACCGTATTTCATCTATATATTAAATGGGATATCATATTTCAAAATAAGACGTGATATGCATAGAGCATATCTACGTATAAATTGGAAAAGGTGAATCAGTTTCCCTCGACTCTCAGAGACCAGAGTTTCCCTGTCGATAAACTGTCCAAAGCACCCTGTAAAAGCCATATTTTGGTTGGTTTATTATTAGTCAGGTGCTTCATTAAAGCCCATTATTTCTTTCCGCACAATCCTTCATCTTTTCTCAACCCCCGACGTCCTTTACAATGTACTCGCGTAAGAGAGTCTGACTAGTCAAAATTATCACATTTGTTTATCTAAACACCAAAAAGCATCAGTAAATTTACAAACGTGACATTGTCCGACATGATATCACACGGTCTCACACAAATTCTTGATTTGATCACAGGAGGGATACGTGGTACCTCGGACCAAAACTGAAGCATTGGAGAGGAACAAGCTTCTCGCTCCGATCATCTTCCACGAGGGGCGTCTGGTGCAGCGCCCGACACCTCTCGTGGCGCTAGTCACGTTCCTGTGGATGCCTATCGGCATCGTTTTATCTCTCATCAGAGTCTACCTCAACATCCCTCTCCCCGAGAGGATCGTCCGCTACACCTACATGATGCTCGGGATCAAGCTCATCGTCAAAGGCACCCCTCCCCCGCCACCGCGCCCTGGCCACGGCGGCGTCCTCTTCGTGTGCAACCACCGCACCGTCCTTGACCCTGTCGTCACCGCCGTCGCCCTCGGGCGCAAGATCAGCTGCGTCACCTACAGCATCAGCAAATTCTCCGAGCTCATCTCCCCCATCAAGGCGGTGGCGCTGTCGCGGGAACGCGACCGCGACGCCGCCAACATCAAGCGGCTGCTTGAGGAGGGCGATCTGGTCATTTGCCCCGAGGGGACCACGTGCAGGGAGCCGTTCCTGCTCCGGTTCAGCGCGCTCTTCGCGGAGCTGAGCGACCGGATTGTGCCGGTGGCGATCAACACGAAGCAGAGCGTTTTCTACGGCACGACGGCGCGTGGGTACAAGGTGCTGGACCCGTACTTCGTGTTCATGAACCCGAGGCCGACGTATGAGATCACGTTCCTGAACGAGCTGCCTCCGGAGCTGACGGTGAGGGGCGGGAAGACGGCGATCGAGGTGGCGAATTATATACAGAGGGCGGTGGGGGGAACGCTAGGGTTTGAATGCACGAATTTGACGAGGAAGGATAAGTATGTGATGATGGCCGGAACGGATGGGCGCGTGCAGTCGAAGAAAGAGAATGGTTGCGAAGAGGACAAGAAGAAGTGATCGATCAATTAATTTGATGGGATTATTGTTTCTTTTTTTTTGGAATTTAAATTTGATGTTGTTAATTTGTTTTTCGAAGGTAAGGGGGAAATGGATTGAGTTGGGATATGCATGGCTCCCAAAATAACACTCATCATCAATATGTATATTGTTTTTCGTTTTTAAGGGATTGATTAATTAATACTACTATTTTAGTTGGGATATATATGAAATTATATATATTGCATTTAATATATAAATTATATACACTGAATGTATAAAGTGTTTATATATACAATAACATTACTACATCTTTAATAATCACATTGCATATATTTTATGCATTTGATGCAGATATGTTTCGTTCAATTAATTCTCACATTCTCACTTTAAGAGAATATATTAGATGTATATTAAGAGAATATATTTAATATATTTAAGATATTAAAAAGAGAGAGAATATATTAGATGTATTTCAAATGGTAAATTAAAATTACATATAATCAAATTTTCACATCATAGCACATTACGTGTATATATATATAGTGAGTTAATATACTTTCATGTTGTAAAGATAAAAAGTAGTTGAAAAGATAAAGAAATACATAACCATTATTGCTTAAAGTGTATATGTAACGGAAAATGAAAGTTACATGTAATAAGACTGAGCCATTAAATGCTAAACCTAGCTTATAACTGTAGCTTTGGTTTCAACGAAAAAAATGTGACTTGACTAGGTTTTTGAATGAATTAATTAATAGTCGGCGAGGCATAGAGCAATTATGCCCTTTGTTTAATTTCATAAAAGGGAATTAGAACAACAAATTTATTAACAAAGGAGAAATAAATAAAGACTGATGCTAAATAGCCACATTATGACTATCCATATATGATTTTTTTGAAGAAATCAGATCGATTCAGTTAAAATTGGTTTACCTAATGAAATTAAATTTATAATCTCTCTTTAAAATTGATCGAAAAATAACTATTATATAGTATTATTGTTTTTTCGAATACATTAATTATTATACTTTTGTATGAGTGGTCACAATGTGCCCGCTCAGCTTTATTGATAAACAAATATAGTTGCTAATAGAGAAGCAAAATAAGTTGCAAGGTAGAGATGTTAGGGCCTATCTAATTGGACCATTTATTTTTATGAGTGGTTGAAATTCAATTGACAAGTCATGTGTTAAGCGTTGATTATGCCATTAATGTTGCGCTGCCTCTATTATTATTAATTTCGACAAGTACGATTCTTATACTAAAAAAAGGCTGACAATCATGTTGTCCGGATTGAAGAAATAAGGTGAAACCTAACATAGATAGAATCAAATAATTGGTGAAGGCTATCTGTCCAACTATTGAGTTTTTAATTATATTTTATCCAACTTCTTTTACACACGTTTATAAAAAATATATTCTAAAAGAGACTAATATAATTAACATGTTAAAAATGACTAATTAATACCAATTATTTAAGGGTAGGTTCAAATATATTCTAAAAATGCATTGTTAATTAATGTTCTAAAAAAGTATTTTCCAAAAGACTAATTAACATGTTTTCAGAAAAAAATGGACTAATTAACAACAGTTGAACAAAATTTAACAGCTAGCTCCATATTATATACTTTCATGCTGTATTAAAAAAATGAATTTATAATTTAGTTTTTTTTTTAGATATCCTCTATTATGTTATATTTATTGTATCTATTTTTTCAGAACTTTATTATTATCATCGCAATTTACTTCAATATTTTCTCATGCCACCGTGGCATATTAAAACCCAAAAATGAAAGGGGCATATCATGATTTGCTTGGACTATATAGAGTACTATACATGTTATATGTAATATATTTTGAGCCAAAATGGAAAATACCTTTTTTTATAAGGAAGACAAATTATATTACTACTATAATAATATATAAATAATATCTATTCTTACCATTTTACCTTTTAAGTTGTAGACGTGCATTAGACCAATTTTAGCTAATGCATGTTTATACTCATGAGCTAGTGTTTAAGAATGCATCATGTAAGTTTTAGTTAATACATACTTACACGCTTGAACGACATAGCATGTCAGCGTATATTGTTTGCATTTCGTGTAAAGACAAACAAAAATTGAAATACGCATTTCAAGAGTGGCCGCAAGCGACGAAAATGCTAAAATGATGAGGAAGGAATGGACTTGGGGTAGAGAAGACAATAGGAGTAGGGTGTGGTGACTAGGGAGTGACGATCAGAAGATAATTGAGGTGGCGTGAGAGTCGAGGAAGATTAGGAGTGAACATATTTAGATTTTTTTTAAGTAAGTAAATAAATTCATTATGAGAATTTGTAGATTTTATATAATTTTATAAAGGAAGGTATAATTTATTTTTGCAATGTAAATAGGTATTTATTGTGAGTAGCTCTATATTTTATATGATATGTAGCCGATAAAATGAAATTTAATTAGTAATATTAGGCGGCCTAATTGACCTCAAATGTGGTGGCAAAACACTCTGAATAAGAAATCAAAATCTAATAAAGCCTAATCAATAATTGATTATACTATTGATTCCCTCTGTAACTTATTTTGCTATTTTCTTCGGCAATAGCTAAACGTCGCGGGACCAAACGACTTTTGCACTAAATCCACCGCATCTCTAAGATAACTACTAATCAGTAAACTAGGAAGAATTTCTCTTTATGTTGGCGGCTTCTTTACTAAAAATACACCAATACAAAATCTCACACAAAATAATTGCACAAGTTCCATTTTTTAAGTTCAAAATTGAAACACTTAAACGATTGTGTTTGATACACGAAATTGATGACTTAGATTTAAAATTGAAGCTACCAATTCTAAATTCACTGTTTGGTACCATACAAATATTTAAATTCGAAAGTGAATTTTAATTTCAAATCCCTCAATTTCACAATTTGAATTCCATTGATAAATTAAATATTTGAAATTTCATATCCCTAATACGTACTCTCTCTCACACACATACACAACTTCACTCTTTTTCTTCAGTCTCTCTCTCTCACACACACATCGCTATATCCCCTCTCTCTCTCTATTTTTTTTTTGCATCAAATTTCACAATTATATCCAATTTTTAGTAACTTCATTTAAAATTTTCGTGGTTTATTTTTTAGAAATTTATAGAAGAACAAACTATATTTATTCATTTGACGAGATTACAATTATTTGGTTTGTTCGGTTTAATTTTCTACTGAATTAACCGTATTCTGATGCTTACGAATATGTATTTTGATTATATAAAATAGATAATGTATGTCATATTTATGGAAAAGTGGATTTGGTAGCTTAAATTTGTTTAGTGTCAGATTTATAAAATAAATAAATAAATACATACATACATACACATATACAAACTCTAAATACTACATAATGTATATAAATAAATAAAAAATTATACAATAAAATATTAATGTCAAATTTTCGTTAATTTTTTCAGCCATCTTCTTTTTCGAAGCGAGCCGGCGACTAAAGGAGGGAGTGACAATGGCGGTTTTCCGACTGGGGTAAGGAAAAATTGCTTGTTGGGGGTCGGCCGCCCCCTCCGCCCCCTGCATCCACCACTGAAACGCGCACCAACATACTTAACGCATGCCGGTACATTCTTATCAACTCTAAAAATGGCTAAGACACCTCCCGGCATCTTTTGTCTTGATTTTTAATTATTTTTCCCTTGTGTATTAATTTTGCATAAAAAGTGTTTTAGTAGCCTATATACGTGTTATGGATAAAAATAGATATCGATAAAACAGTGAATATTTATTTTGGTCATGGATTCTTGTAAATATTACCCTAAGACAATCCGCTCTCGCTAAGCCTCCTTCTAACTTCTGACCTTAGCATAATTCTATAGGAAGAATCTTGGAAGAAATATCCAAAAGAACTCATGAATTCATTCTTTGTTATGTTAAAAAAAATAAAAAAAATAAAAAAATATGTAAAAGATGATCTTGTTATCTTGTTTTACTCGACTGATGCGTCAATATAACTGTATTGGCCCAGACAAGTATTAATTTTTCCCCAAATTCCAATCCAGACCTAATTTGGTAAAATTACTCTCAAACACCACCGTAGATGAACGGCCTAAATCCCACCGCCGCTGCCGATCGCGTCAAGCTCAACGTTGGCGGCAAGCTGTTCCAAACCACCGTCTCAACTCTCCGTTCCGGCGGGCCGGATTCCCTCCTATACGCTCTATCAAACCGGTCGGGTCACGATCCGGTCTTCATCGACCGCGACCCGGACATCTTCTCGGTCCTCCTCTCTCTCCTCCGGTCGAACCGCCTCCCCTCGACCGCCAAGCGCTTCTCCAACCAAGAGCTCATCGACGAGGCACTCTACTTCGGGATCGAGTCGCAGCTCAGAGCCGCGCTAGCTCCGAGCCGGATCAACGGAATCGACGCCTCCTTATTCACCACCGTGAAACCCTCCTCCGACGGAGTCGTTTCTGATTTCAATGCGATTGAATCCGACGGATCGCTATGGGCGGCCCACGGCGGCCAGATTACGGTCTACGATTGGAATCTCAGCCACACCGCGACGGCGCGGACGCATTTTGATTTCATTAATTCCGTGAAAAGAATCCAATCCGATATCGCCGCAATCGGATCTCTGCGGGGATCCGGATTGCATTTCTACAATTTGGCGAATGGGCGCCGAGTCCACTCAATCGAGTGGGTCGATCCGTCCGATGTGAGGATATATAAAGCCCGAGTCCACGCCATTGCCGACTCTGTCGACTCGGTTTTCTCTTCCTTCGATTGCCACCACGGGGAGAATTGCGTGCTGATGATCGATAAATCGACGATGGAGATTTCGGCGGAGATTGGGAGAATGCCGGGAAATTCGGCGAAATATATGGTTCCGACGAAGCTGACGTATGTTTCCGGCTTAGGTCTATTGGTGGGAAGCTCCGTGACGTCAGGCGCATTCGGGTATTCGGGTTATATCCGTCTCTGGGACCCGAGAACCCGGGATGTGGTCTGGGAGACCTTCGAGCCCGGGTCGGGTCGGAGCAGTCGGTTTGGGGATTCGCTGGCGGATGTGGATGTTGATCTGGATGAGTTAGCATTGTTCAAGATTTGCTCGAAATCAGGGGATTTAGCCATGGCCGATTTGCGGAAGTTGACAGATGATCCGTGGCTGTATCTGAAAGAGAAGAATCCGAGTTTGAGGGATGTGGGGAGGAATGGTGGTGGCAGTTTTGTGGTGCACTGTTACCGGAAGCAAGTATTTGTGGGGAGAGATGGTGAGTTGGAGGTGTGGTCGAGAGTAGAGGAGAATGGGAGTGAGAGAAATGTGAATGAAGAGATGTATAGGAGGAATTATATGGATAAAGTGGAGGATTCGGAGCGAGGGCTGATCAAGAAAATAGAGGGTGGTGGTGATAGGCTTTTTCTGACTAGAGAAGATGTTGAAGGGATTGAGGTTTGGCAAAGTTGTTACAACTCCGGCGTTGCCTCAGCTTCATGAAGTCTTTGGTTGTTAGTTCGGACAGTGTTTCTCAATCCATTTATCTTAGAGTTACTCTTGTGCCAATATTCAAGTTATGGACTTTATATTTGGGAATGCTCGTGCTTTGTAACTAACATTTGCATTGCTATTTATAAAGAAACATCTTTCCTTGATCATATCCAGTTTTCTAAAAAATGGGATGTATACAACTAGGAATAACATTTATGGCTTAAGTTTCAGTTGGATTTTGCTTGTTGATAGACTGGATGAGTACTATTGGACATTGGTTTGGTTGATGGTTGTGAATCTTGTGATTTTTTGTGGTTGTCGCCATTTTCTATCCTATCAATACTGTTTTAGAGTCTTAGACGGTTAGACCTTTCTGAATGTTGTAGAAAATTTTCTATATCATACTGATAATTGCATTGGGATACATTGCATTAGATTTAAATATAGTAATTACTGTTTTAAATTCAAATATTGCATCGAGCCTGCACTAAGGTTACAATGTTGAGCAAATTTAAGCATTGTTTAATGGTATTTGGGGTGTTCTCGTGATTGGAAGTGTAGCTTCTTCATGGTTTTGTTTTCTTGATGCCTGCTTTCATGCTGTTTGTTTTGCAGATTTGAGCTAATCATCTCAGTGGCGATTGCCATCTTGTGAGAGAGATCCTTCTTGGTCTTCTAAAGATGGATGATCTCAAGATTAAGGGTCATGAGCCAGTGAGTTTCCTCTCTTTCTCTAATAGACAAGTTTTGCATTTCCTTAGCAGCACTATATGCCATTTGGTGGAAATCACATTAATTTCTGTGAACCCTTTTCGATGGTCTACTTATATTCATCATCGGAGACAAATCATTGAAAATCAGTGTTTCTGAATTATAAATCGCTGCTGTGTTTCCGTGGAAATGGTCTGCTTAGAGATCAAGGGATGGATCAATGGCATGTGATTGTCTTAGCCCCTTTATTCTGGTTTAAATACAAAATCCTTTTATTGTTTCCTGAAATATGTGCGTAATGTGTGCTTGAATTGATGCCATAGGCATGTGTGAAGCGAAGATCAATTAGATCAGTGGCTAAAGACCATTCACCAGCCGCGGCAAAGGCTGCTGTGATGATACAACGCCCTTCAATAGAGTTCCTTGAGCCTAGAAGACTGCTGCTCTACAATGAATCTTGCTTGATGATTTCTCACTTGTGTTGGTCGGACTTCTTTTTTTTGTTACTTGAGCTGAGCATCATTGTCGATTCGAATTGTTGAATGTGGCTACGATGCACTGTTTCTGCATTCTCTCATTGATCAATAATTGGTCACGTCCATTTCTGCAGCTCGATCGTTTGTCTGCACTTCAAAATCAGAAAGACAAGTTTACACGAGAATATCAATTTAACACGCAAACTTCCCCAAATTAGAATCCTGCATGATGTTGGCCTGCGTTATATTCTGTTATAATTGTATTACACAAATCCCTTAAGAAATTTCTTACATCACATGAAGCAAGATGGCAGCAGACAGTGGACTTAGGAAGAAGTCAATGGAAGCTCGGTTTCACACGCGCCGCCGCAGTTGTGAGTGTCTTCTGGGGCTAGGTGGCGGTATTGCCGTTACCCCTAGCATTCCTAGTCGAAACCGTAAGCGGAAATTATTGGATGCTCCTCCTCTCCGGCTTCGCTTACAGCGCCGTAAAATCGCCATAATTCGCGTTTTCTTCTTGACAACCGAAGGAGCGCTTCAGGGACTGGGCGTACAATGGGGAGCTGCAGAGAGTACAACCCCGAGTGCACCACCGCGCTGCCTTTGATAGCATTCGGCATGTCCGGCCACATGACTTGTTGGAAGTCGTTCATGGCTGAGCAATTTGGTATTCAGGGGATCTTGTTCTTACAAGTATTTCCGGCCTCAGCTGTTTTATACAACCCCGAGAGATCCTAAAGAGCTGAAAATATATTGCAAAAGAAAGAAGAAATGTGAAGATTGAATTTGAGAGAGGAAGAAGAATAATATTAAAATAAGAAATAGAAAGAAAAAAAAAATGTCAAAAGATTATTTTACATGGACATATTTCAATTTTTAGGTTAGGTAAAGATTGATGTGTTGTACTAGATTTTATTGAACTAGCTTTGGTTTCAGCTCACTGGGATTCTATAAGTAAGAGAGAGATTTTCGTTATTTGTTGATCACTTAGACAAATTCAGTAATTCAAAAAAATGAGGTATCGTATAGTTATAACAATTTAATACATGATTTATATAAGATGTAGTTGCATCTTAATTGTAAAATATTGGCCCAAGTAGCAAATAGGAATTGTTTTTATATGATTTCAAATAAAATTAGAGAAAAAGTGGATTGGAAAGAATACACCGAAATAATTTAATCGGGTTATCAGAGAATGAACTTCAAAAGGATGGAGTTAGAGTCGAAATATTTATATATTTTTATAGCTATTCTGATTTTTCGAGTGTAAAAAAATAGGCTCCGTCTCTTCCTACATTTTTTTTTGTTAGCACATCATACTTGGGAAATATTTCCACGCAACTATTACGTACCTGTACATAGAGTTTAGGTTTCAAACTCACATGTTTCACGTTTTTTATTCTTTACCTAAGTACCTTCCTCAAGTTGCCAATAGCTTCAAATTAACTATATTCTTTTCTTTTGCTTGAATAAAATATTACCCAGTATTGGTACAATCATAGAGGCTCAACCTTTTCCAATATGCATTTAAATAATTCCGCTGTCGAATTTCACGTTCACTTTTTTGTCCCACTTTATGTACCACTTTTATTTTGTCATATATATATTTTTTTTCAATTTTGTATGCTTTAGTTGAATTTTGTATTTATTATCAAGAGTTTATTGTAATAAATAAGGATATATGATTATTATTTTAGAATTTATTGTCACTTTTGTTGGATAATAATTGATTATTAGAGTTGATAGATTTAAAAGTAGGGTATATAATTTTTTAAAATTTCAATCTTTTCAAATAAATATTAATTATCATATATTATTTTACAATAAATTTTATTTTTATAGCAAACATTATTGAAATAACTAATTTAGAAGTGGAACATAATGAATAGGACAAAAAAAATGCGATACTGAATCCATTGGCGTACGCAGCTAAGAACAAGGGGGTACAACTGTACCCCCAATTTTTTTAGTAGTATTAATATTATTATTATTAAAATTATATAATAATATTATTAAGTGTAATAATGTATCCCCAACCTGAAATTCCTAATTCTAATTCCCCTAATTTTCTTACCGGCGACGAC
>JAYDZE010239521.1:0-20042 GCA_034509125.1 Monilaria moniliformis
AATCTTTTGTCTGCTTTAATTAATTAACAGTCCAACTACAATTAATTAAAGCCCAATATCCTAATCTAGTCCATATAGCTTTCAGCGACCACCATGGTGATACGATAAATAACATCCGTTCTGAAGACTACCCGTCGGGGCATTTTTATAAGTAAATCTCGCTTCTATACATTATATTCTACACCTCATAAACTTTCTCGTTGTGCTTCACATCACATAAATACCTTCAAATAGACCACAATCCTATAGTCAACTTTTCGAAACTTGTGCCACCAAACCTTTCATGAATAGTCTATATATATCCTTAAGAGATAGAGCTCGAAGCTCATTCAAAACGGGCCAAAACTTCGAGCTCTTCCAAGCTGTAATAATGGCACCGCATAAAAGATGGCAATGAGTAAAGTACCCATCATGCATTACACCAGCTGCAAATTCCTGTAACCTAAAAATGACGACGACCCAAATTTGAGTCTGTAGCAATAAGATCACATTTTAACGTTGAATGTGATGTGATTATCAATAACTGACCGAACATAACAATTTGTCAATGATGCATAATTCAAATGACATAGTTGAGGTATCACAATACTCTTCTTAGCAAGAGGTCTTTGATTCAATTCCATCCGCATATGATGTGGTATATATTTCACTTTGTGCGATAGTGTAAAACACTGAGCTTAACAATTTTAATAATTAAAAAAATCAAAAATTGTATAATCAATTCAAGCTAATAGTAAATTATAGAACTCGTCCCGATTAAACAAAGGTCCCTTAACATTTAAAAAGAAATTGAATATTTGTTATGTAACTAAAATATTCAATAAAGTGTATTAACATATATTTGTAGTACTTCTATTGATGTTTGAAATTTATTTTCACCTAGTACATTTGATACTATTTCATGATTATTAATTAGGACATTTTGATATGATACTATTTTATACTCTCCTCGTTCGTGATAAAATGTCTTATTTTACTCAAAATAGACGTCAACCATAAAATGTTATATTTCACTTTTACCATTTTTGCTAAATGGATGTCTAATTCATTCCACTCACATTTCATTATAAAACTAATTTATAAAAGTGAAACTCATATTCACTAATTTTTTCCACCCATTTTCATTCATATTTCTTAAAACCCGCACCAAATCAAAATATGTCGGTATATCATGAACGGAGGAAGTAATAAAAAATGTGATTAATAGATTCGATTAAGTGTTATTATACACATAAATATATTTATGTAAGAGACAGTCATACAGAGATAATATATTAATATAAAATTAATAAACTTATCAACGTTTCATATATACAATTCCATTTTTTTGTTCCCTTTTATCGTCTTCCAAAACCCCTCATAAACCCTAACCCCTTACTTCTCAGCTAGTTGCCACCGCTCAGCTCAAATTACGCCGTTCCGCCGCCGCCGTAATGGAGGACGACGCTGTTGAAGCACCGCAGTCGTTTGTCGCAGAAACTGACATATGCCAACAGCTTCTAACCCGCTACGCCCGCTCCTCAGCTGCGCAGCACCGCCACCTCTGCGCCACCGCCGCCGCCACCCGCTCGATCATTCAGTCAGCTTCACTGTCCCTTACTCCGATATCGTACTTCGCTGCCGCAATTACTTCTCTCTCCAACTCTGAGAACTTAGACGCCAATGCTCTCGGTGCGGTGACCTCTTTCATATCAATCGTGCTTCCTTTGGTAGGTAAAGGTGAAATCAAGCCGGAGAAAGCGGCGGAGGCTGTGGAGGTTTTGGTGACGATAGTTGAGGAGAGTGATGGTAAATTGGGAACTTCTGGTGTCAGGGCTGTAGTGAAGTGCGTGGGTGTTTTGGTGGCGGAATTCTGCAATTTGATGGAGTGGGAATCGGTTGCGTTAGGGTTCGAGTGGCTTTTGAGGTTCTCGATCGATAAGCGGCCTAAGGTTTGTATGAATAACGTTTTTGTACAGTGTAGAAAGTTGCGGGCAGTTACGTAATTCAATCCAGTGTAGGAAGGATATATGTTTTCTCTTATTATTATCTCTTTGGTCTTGGTTTCAGGTAAGGAAATCTGCTCAGGATTGTCTCTTGAAAGTTTTCAAGTCGTTTGAGCACTCTTCTATCTCCAAGAAGGCGAGTAAATCAATTTACTTGTTGCTCAAAGATCACATGCCATCGGCTGCAGGAACTAGCAATTCAAAAATAGTTGGTGGAAAGAGGCACGAGCCAGTGTCGAGGTCTGATCACCAAGAAGTTCTTCATCTGCTGAACATAATGAAGCATGTTGTTCCAGATCTCTCACCCAAGGTCCGCGAGAAGGTGCTTTCAAAATTATTGAAGATCCCGAGTTCCCAATCCATGGTAGCGGCAAGACATGTCTTTGATGTCATGTCGGCTATATTTGAAACTTCAGGAACTGAAGTTATAATCTCGAATGCTCAAGACATCTTTAGGCTACTGGTCTCCTACATAGCTCTGGGTGAAAAGAACCCAGCTGAGAGCGTGTTGCTTGCTGCAAATTTGGCAAAAACTGCTCTAGGAAGACTTCATAATGGTGACATAGATCAATGGGAGTCCGTTTTCCCTATGCTGATTGAATCTTTAGCAGGTAGGTTTTGATGTTATCTTTTACTCAATGCTGCCCTAAGTTCCCTGTAAATTTGATCTGCTAATTTTCTCAAGTTGGTTAAATGGAAGAGAAAGGATTAATCAAGTTTATCCAATTTTTTCCTCCCCTCTAAATGAAAGTGGAACATTTTTATGTTTACTAAGAGAAAGGGGGGAGGAACAGTTCCAGTTTTATGCCTAATTAGTTGACAAGTTACTTTCCTATAGATTCCTGTGTACTGAGACAAAGAGATAGAGGATGCCCTTTAATTTGGGTGTTTTGTTCTATCTTCTTGGTGATGTCCCGAAATGATTAGATCTGCTTTAAATTGCAGTGTCATGGAAGTCCTAAGTTCTAACTTTTATTTGTACTGATGAAATGATTATCAATAGATATGTGCATGATTTTGTTCTGTTTAATATATGTTCTTGAAGATGACTATTTATACATTCCCATCAGGTCTTCTATCTTCCCCCAGAGATGATGTGGCTTTACAGGCTTCTCTCATTCTCAGAGAACTGATAGATCAGCATATTGTTGGAAAACTTTTGCTAACAATGGAAAGCAAAGAAAAGGGGGATGATACAACTTACAGTGCAGAGTTTAAATCAGTACAAATTGGATGCACCACATTCTACAATTTGCTGTGTGCTTCATCTCCAAATCTAAACAAACACTTATTGTCAGTAGTTTCTTTTCTGTTTCTCAAACTTGGTAAGTATCTGAGTTTCAACATAATTTTTTTTATCACATTAATGTGTTCTGTAATTTTTTTTGGATTACTTTATCTATGTATTTACCTACAATAATGCAAGGTGTAAAAACTGTTGGGTTTTAGATAAATCAGTAATGGTTGTATCCAATAGAACCTGTAAAATTGGCCTTTGTTTGATCTCTAGATATATTTGGTGTGATTCCTTCCTCAAGTGCAAGTTGGTTTTTATAAATAGTCCTCGAGGAGGATTTTTGTTTATCTTCAAACACTGTTTTGGATGTTCTGTCCATTTTCACGTGTTATTTTGCTTGCAGTGAGACCACAGATAAATTCCACTCACTTACATATCAATTGACTGTATTTGCAGCAAGTTTTTGTTACTTTTGATCAGTCATCAGTTCTGTTTGGTCCACCCATTTATTCGAATCTTATGTTGAATCTTCAATTTCTCATATATAGTTTTGGGATAATGAAGTTTTTCTGTATTTTTTAATAGTCTTCAAATGTTTGTGCTTCAGGTAAGATGTCAGATATCTATATGAGGCCTATACTTCTTAAACTCGCTGACCTGATGAATACTACTTCTGTTAGTGCTTCAGAAGTTAAACATGTGAGCTCTTCCAACAAATTTTGTTTCTAACCAGAAAGTTCTCAAAGCTAGTTGATTATGTGTTGGTTGTGCCTTTTGAGATTATACTCGTACCTTTTTTATATTTGCTTATATAACTATGTTTGTATGCATTATAATGCCACAAGTTTGGTTGGTGGTATGAAATGAAATTTGAATTGGTTACTTTAATTCTTTTAGTTTTCTTTATATTCTGTTTAGTTTGACAGAACCATTTTTTTTTTGTCTTGGAAAGCAGACAATTTAATATCTGGTTACGTTAAGATTTTTTGAGAGTTTGAACTTGGACCTGGAGAAACATTTGTTTATGATATCACTATTTAAGTAACTTGATCTTCATTTTTTTAGGAAGAGTGTACGTAAGTTTTGGTTTGGTTTTCCTTTGCATTACTTGAACGTTTTCTTATAGCTATCAAGTTGAAATCTTACTTTCATAGCTAGTTTGGCTGTTTCAGTTAAACTTTTCATATTTTCTTCATTTGTGCAGCTCGAAGACTGCATCGGCTCTGCTGTTGCTGCCATGGGACCAGAGATATTACTTTCTCTTATCCCAATTTCTCTGAATGCAAAAGATTTTTCCTGTTCAAATATTTGGCTGATTCCAATTTTAAAGAAAAATATTGTTGGGTCATCATTACAATTCTTTATAGAGCACATCATACCTCTTGCTAAATCCTTTGAGAAGGGATCTCGTAAAGGTATATTGCAAAGAGAACCTAAAGTTTTTCTTATAGAGTAGTTTGATGCATAATAACATGTGAACCTACTTGCTAAATTTTCTTTAAATAAAGCATATGTATTTCCGAAGATTATAATAATTATCAGTATATCACTGCACTAAATACTTGCAATATGTGGTGTTAGTTATGATTATCGAGGAAGATTTTTAAATGTCTTTTCCATTTTTATTCTTTCTCAAGAACTGAACAAACGAGTTGCATAAAGTAAACCAATAATTGTATTGAGACTCCATCATACAACTATCATAACGTGCACCTCTTGATCCCAAAGATGGCATGATCAAGTACGTGGTTGATCCGTATGTCTAATGTTGTAGCAGTCATTACTCCTTATGTGACAGCTCTTTTAATTCTTTGGCTTCATAATTAGGAATTAATGTCTTGTGTACAGATTTATCTTTGTATGTAGTTGATCTGTATGTCTAATGTTGCAGCAGTCATCACTCCTTATGTGACAGCCTTTTCTTTGACTTTATAATTTAGGAAGTAATGTCTCGTGCACAGATTTATCTTTGTTTTGATTTTGTCTGCTGATTGTAAACCTCTTCCTTCAAAAAAATTTAGTCATTCAATTTTTACTAGTCTATATAGCTTCGTTAGATTATTAATCCTTATAAATTGGGTTTTCCCTTGATCTCTTGAATTTAAATTCCTGCTCCTTTCCAGTTAAAAATTCTGCAATTGGCCAAGATCTGCAGGCTTATGCCAATGGATGTTGGGGATTGTTGCCTGTGTTTTGCCACTGGCCTATTGATACATATAAAAGTTTTCCCTCGCTTTCTGAACTCTTAATCCCCTTTCTCAAGAAGGACTCATTTATGATTGAGAATATTGCCATCAGTTTGCAGGTACAGTTCTATATTCCAACATCTCTGCATACCATTGTTAATGACTTGAAATTTTCAACTGATTATTTTTGTTGTAGGAACTAGTAAATGAAAATAGAAGAGTGCTTGCCTCCGATCATGTTGGGTCTGCACATTTGACTGAAGTTCAAAGTTCAGGAAGTGTTAATGCTGCAATAGATTATGAAATAACACATGTCTACTCCAAAAAGATGGCAAACAAAAATATTAAGGCCTTGTCTTTGGGCGCCAAAGAGTTGCTTCCGCCTTTAGCTGATGTGCTTTTTGATTGTACTCCAGAGATTCGGGAACATCTACAGGTTGACATTGCCTATCCGTGGATATGATTTCATAAGTACAGCAGTTGATGTGCATGTATATATGTCTCTTTTCTCTTGCTTCCTGTTTTCTGATGGTGGCCTTGTGAAGTTTCTAGTGGCATCTGACTAGTAATTAATTTATTCTTTAATGACTTTTAGGGCGCAATCAGCTGCTTGGTATCCATATGTGATCCTTCTGTAACCAAAAAGATATTTATTGCTTCACTTAAGAAGTTACAGCTACTGGATGATGCTAGCGAACATGGAAAATTAGAAATTGTTGCTGATGCTTCATCCAAAGAAAAAAAGAGTGCTGGAATTGATGCAGAGAGGTGATAACATTTTTTTCTTTCTGTGGGAGATTATGGATATGCTATTCAACTTCTCTTCCCTGTTCCTGGCTTCGCTTTTCCGTGTCTACATGTTTTTGAACGAACTAGTTTGCAATAACGATTTTTAACATTTTGTATGTTGTCAATCTGTCTATTTTGCAGGTGTTTAATACTGGACCTTGCATCTTGCATAGTTGAGGGATGTGATACTGATCTGGTTAATATACTATTTTCTCTTATTAAGCATTATCTGCAGGTTAGTTGATTCCTTTTACTTTATTATCTGCATTTTATATGATTATGCTATTATGACAAGCGTTTTTGGATTTTAGGCGAGTGATGTGGTCAGTCAGATGGAAGCATATCAAACTCTGAGCAGAATTCTTGAGGTTTGTTGTTATGGTCTTGCTGTATAAATTTTAAAGAACAATTATCTAATTATGCTTATGCCATTCTCTGCGCAGAAACATTCTTCGTTCTGCTCTACAGAATTTGATGTGGTGATGGATTTGTTGGCTGGGATGAAGCCTTCAGAAAACATTGAGTTGGTTAAAAGCCGTTTTGCCTGTTTGCAGACCTTACTAATTCATGCATTATCGGTAGGCTAGCTATTCAGCAATTATTATATTCTATATAATGGATCTATTGATCCATTTATTATTTCTGGTTCCTTTTAGATTGAAACTTGATAGATGAGATGTACTATTCTGCAGAAAAACCCGGATGAGGAGAACACAAAGGCTTTCCTAATTCTGAATGAGATCATTCTCATGTTAAAGGATGTAAGAGCTACTTCTGGTGTTTGATGCTCTATTCTCTATGATCAGATTCCTAAATTTGTTTAAGCTTTGTTTAACAATTTCTTTCATGGAACTGGAACTTGGGAAATATCAAATATCGAAGTACAAATTGGTGGTTGGTAGAGCAGTCAAGCTTTCATCTGTTGCTGTCCTATTGCTCCCAATTTTGCCTTTTGCCATCTTAAAAAGCTTTAGAACCAGAGGAGGGATGGATAAGGGGGTTTTGGGAGTATTTAATGTGTTATTTAAGCACGAGTGGTGAACTTTCATAGGGAAGAGATATAATAACCTATATAGGTATGTCTAGCAAAGTTTCTTTGAGTCGCAAGTTAAGGCTACAAAGTTTGCATATCCACTGAGGATAGTCTGTGACAAGAAGGCATGTGCCTCGAAACTACAGGGTTCTCTACAGAAATCTCTTACTGTTATTCTTCAAATTTAATAATAACCACATCTGATATGCTGATATAGAATGACTCATTTGTGTTCCTTAGGCAGCTGTATTTCAACCTGATCATTGTGTTAGTATTAGATTATCTGAATGCTTTTACTTTTGAGTTTCTATTGAAGAGCATACTTTTTCCTTGCTGCTAATATTTCTTATACTAAAAATAAGTTTTGAAGTTCAGTCCAGGGAAGAAGGCAGGAAGGCAGCTTATGATGCTTTACATGGATTAAGTTCCAAGTTGAGAAGTACAGCTGATTCTTCTTCAGACGAGCTATATCATAAACTTATAACTATGGTGCGTGCAAACTTATTATATATATTTGATTTGCGTCCTTGCCTTCTCATAACTTATGCTCCAGTTATGTTGACCATTGATCTGGAATTTTTATGAATCATCAATTACAACAATCACTTCGCTGATTGATGGTAAAAAGATTATCCAGTGGTAGATTAAACTATTAGTAATGCTTTACAATTGTGTCTTCTCGTGGAGAATCTTTATTAATTTACTTGATTAAGCTATACTGGAAATTCAAGTGTGGAAAAAAACCGCACAAGTTTGAAATATGATTTACTATTGTGAGTAATTTTTATGTCTTGAATTGCTTTGTGGACTCCCAAGTAAAGCAAAAGCTATCATGTCTATCCCAAATCAGGCGGATTATTCTCTACTTTAAATTTGATGTTGTTATGTGCAGATTACAGGGTATCTCTCCAGTTCTTCTCCCCATATAAAGAGTGGAGTGGTATCTGCACTTTCTGTTTTAATTTACAGTGATCCTAATATCTGTGTTGCAATGCCTGATGTTTTCCCCTCGGTTATGGAATTGTTGCATAGCAAAGCAATTGAGGTTATAAAAGTGAGTTTCCCCTGGCTCAAGACATCAACAGAAACTTTTTAGTTATTTGCTGTGCTAATGAATGCTTGATCTAAATTGAACAGGCTGTTTTAGGCTTCGTGAAGGTGTTAGTTTCATGTCTTACTCCAAACGATCTGCACCGTTCTCTTTCTGAAATAATGGATGGAATTCTTCGTTGGTCATCCGTCTCTCGCCATCATTTCAAAGAAAAGGTTCATGATTATTGGCCTTGCCTCCAACATTAGTTGCTTGAACAGTAGCTAAATTTTGATCTATGCTGACTAGTTGAACTGCTGCTATTTTTCTCGAGAGGTGCTGTTCTAATGCTTGCTTTTATTTGTTGCAGATAATTGTGATCTTGGAGATTTTGATGAGGAAGTGTGGTTGTGCCAAAGTGAAGGCCCTCGCACCCGAGAAATACAAGGACTTTGTGCAGGGTGTTGTAGAGGTACCTCCGCCCCCCACACGAACGGGTCTTTTACCGATTGTGCTTCTAGTATTTTAGTATAGGAATATATTGCTGTTGTCCGAAGCAAAAAAAAAATCTATGTGTTCCCTAGTTCTTGTTATTTCAGAAACACTGTTGCACTGTACACTAAATTACATTATATATTTGCTGCAGAATCGTCATGGCAAGACAAGGCCAGAACCTTCTGATAAGTCTCTTATGGGGTCCGATTCTTCCTCCATTTTCAAACCTTACCTTTATATTGGTTAGAAACTCCATTCCCATTACCATTCTTGATGATAATAAAGCTACCTATATTTCCAGACAGCAGAAAAGGAAACGAGATGAATCTGCCATCTCGTCTAAGGAAGAAGGATCCACTGGACGACCTTGGAAGAAAAGGGACAGCCAAAAGAACACCGAAAATACCTCACAAAGCACTGGGCACTCTGATCGCGCCAATTTCAGAAAAGGCAAGCAAAACAGGCCTCAAGATGGTGATGCAAAACGCTCCACAGGGAAGCCCTCCGGTGGAGAAAAGAAGCAGAAAGGGAGGTCAGCCTTCAAGAGCAATGAACGCAACCTTCAGAAACCCCATGCTGCAGCTTTGAGAAATCCAAAACAAAAAAAAGCAGCAAGAAAGAACTGAGGATCAACCGCACTTGGAGAGGGCGAATGAGCAAAGTCAGCCGTAATTAGAACAGCAAAACCCGGAAAATGGGTTTGACGGAGGAAATTTTCCGACAAGCGCGATGTAGGTGAGAGAGCTCTGGCATGTGGGTGTTTCGTTGAGGATTTGGTTCTTCAGTATTTGAAATGGGGCTGTATACTATAGTGGAGAAAAGTAGGTTCGGTACATTCATTGGTCACATTACAATTTACATAGTTTCTTCTGTTGTTACCGTTAACTATAATATATTTTATTGAGCTTTTGTTGATTTTTGAAACAGTGCCGTATAGTGTCCTGCAGCTTGATATTTACATAGGCGTAACCAAATATTTAGGGAAGCGACAAATTTAGCAAGTGCCTTAAATTTTGACCAATTGATTGAATTATTGACGTGATTATATTTTTCATCAACACAGGTGGAGTTTATTTAAATAGAGTGAATCTATTATAGTTAAATTTTTTTAATCTTGTTACCTAACTTTGATCTGATTCACAAATTGTAAACATTTTCAACCAATTTACTAAAACTAAATCCAAACGACATCTTTTAAATTACTAACCAAAATGTGAAATCCGAGAAAATGTTTTGATTTTATTTATTTATTTTGCAACCAGACCATTTGACCGCTTAAGTACAACAAATTGTGGACAAAGAACCATTTTTACTTTAAGAAGAAGCAGGAAAAAATAAAAATAAATAAATATAGACTTAAAAAAAGCGCACCGCGGCAAAAATCCGTGATGGCGACCTTGTACCACCAGCCGCCTCTCTTCCACCGGAAAAATTCTCGCGTCTCTTGTAAGACGCGTCCTCGTCTCGAGTCTCTAGTGGGTTCTAGGCGGAGGTATGGCGGAACCGGGCGGCGAAGAGAACCCCGTCGACCTGCGCCCTGCGCCGGAAAGACGCATTGCAGATTCGCGGCGATTTCATCTGGCGTCTCCAATGAAAGTCGAATCACCGTCTCGCACATCTCGTAAGACGCGTCTTTAGTGGGTTCTAGGCGGAGGTGCGGCGGAATCGGGTGGCGACGAGAACCCCGTCGACCTGCGCCCGACAGCTGGAAAATACAGGAAATTAGAGCGCGGTTCGAACCCCCATCAATTGGTTGTGGAGTGGGGCTTTTCTTTTACCACTAGGCTATTAACATCCTTTGTACATAAAATCAATACACAAATTCATATATAAAAAACGAAAAACGATTTTTAAAAAATGAAACTTTGGGGCGGCTGGCGCCCGCTGCAGCGCCGCCGTTCCGCAGCCACCGCAGCGGGGCGTCCAGCAGCTGCCGAGGCGGACACGGGCACGGCCAGCCTCTCCTCCATCGCTGCCCGTGGCTTTTCTGTTAATAGTTTTATGAAGGTATTGAATGAGTTTGAATAGTATCAATTTGGAACTTTGAAAGTTTACGGTATCAGATTCTTAGTTTAATATCTTTACTTGATTAGTTAGGCCATTTAGTTATGGCGGAGGAGTTAATGTTGGTGAGTGCGAGTGTGGATATCTGTTGAAGAGGCTATCAAGGTGCAAGCTTCAAATTAGGTCCTTCGTTTTTTGCATTTTTGGACCAAGAATCATTTCTTACCATTTTTTTTCTCTTTATGTAATCTTTTATCCTTTTGTTTGCTTCAATGCGTAAGGAATTCTTGGTATGAAGATACGCCTTAATTTCAACTCTTTGAACTAATATTTGCAATATGGTATTTGCTATCCGCCTTCGGACCTATGAAGTAATATTTGTTATTCATTGTATTTTCTTTTAGCTGCTGGTGCAAATTTTAATGAAGCTTTAAACTTCTCCTTTTCTATTCAGGAAATGATCAACATCGGTTCTATAGAGCATAGCATCCAAGTTTTCAATTGGATGAAGAACCAAAAAAACAAGAAATGATATTTACAACATGATGATTAGGTTGCACGCAATACATAATCGTATTGAGCAGGCACGTGGCCTATTTTTTGAGATGCAAAAATGGAGGTAATACTTATTCTGTCCATGGTTGTTAATGCCTCTGTTGTCGACGCAGCTTTTTCCAGGTCCTGTCTCTATTTTCTTCTTTCTTTTCCCACTTTCGTTTCTATTAAAAAAGTCTCATGTTGATCTTGTCATTTCCCATTGCTTGTAGGTGCAAGCCTGATGTTGAAACCTACAATTCTCTCATTCATGCACATGGGCAAGCTGGTCAATGGCTGTGGGGAATGAGAGAATTGTAGGTTTCAACATCAGGCTTGCACCTACAAGCAATGGGAAATGACAAGATCAATTGTTTTAATTGCTTAAAAAATGGCCTGAAAATTGATTCTGATGGACCTACTATAGACTTGGTTAGACTTGGATTATATTTTTCAGCTGTTATCATACGAACATTAGTTGTTCCTATCAGCTGCACAGTACTCTTTATAAGATTTAAACATCCATTGAGTTGAAAAGTGCTGCTGGATTACAATTGATTTCTCACATGCCATGGTTTCTGAGGCTGCTATCTTTTTCTTGGATTTTGTTTAAAGTCTTCACTGTTGGATGGTCTTAAGTATTTCAAAATGAGGGGTAGCAGCATGTCTCACCTAATATAAAGACAAATTTTGGACTGTTGCTAATTAGTTTCATGTATTTTTGAACTTGTCTCACTATATTTCTGTAGTTCATGTATAATGTGTTGTGGTGCTGCCTTATCAGAACTTTTTCAAATCTGCAGATTCCTCCAAGTAGATCGACTTATAAAAATCTGATTAATGCATGCGGATCAAGTGGGAATTGGAGGGAGGCTCTGAAACTCTGTAAGAAGACGACAGATAATGGAGATGGGCCTGATCTGGTAACTCACAATAACATTCTATCTGCATATAAAACTGGGTCACAGTATGCAAAAACACTCTCTTATTTTGAGCTAATGAAGAGTACCCGTGTTCGTGCAGACACTACAACACTTAATATTGTGATACACTGTCTGGCTAAAATGGGAAATTATGAGGAAGCTAGTAAAGGTTTCGATGCAATGAGACAGAAAAGATCAGAATGTTTCTCCTGATATTGTGACTTATACAAGTATTATGCATATGTACTCTAGCTGTGGGCAGGTTGGAAATTGTCATTCAGTTTTCAACACAATGGTTCTAGGAGGTCTGAAACCTAATATTGTCTCATATAATGCATTACTTGGGGCATATGCCTCGCTTGGACTGAGCGAAAAGGCATCATCAGTTTTCAGTGAGATGAAACAGAATGGCCTCCGCCCAGATGTTGTATCCTTCACTTCTTTACTCAACGCTTTTGGAAGATCAGAACAACCGTGGAAGGCCAAGGAAGTATTTGATCTGATGAGAAAAAACAATTGCAAACCAAATTTGGTGACTTACAATGCTCTCATTGATGCCTATGAATCCAATGGCTTTCTAGCTGAGGCTGTGGATCTGCTGCGTAAATGTTGTTTCAATTAGTATATTGTTGGCAGCTTGTGGCTGTTGCTGTCAACATGTGAAGATTGATTCCGTACTAAAAGCTGCTAAATTGCGAGGCATAAAATTGAATACCATTGCATACAACTCTGCTATTTGGAAGTTATATGAATGTTGGGGAATATGAGAAAACTTTAGCTGTATACAAGAACATGAGGGAAAAGAGAGTTAAACCTGATTCTGTTACTTATAATATTTTAATAAGTGGCTGTTGCAAGATGACAAGGTACAGTGAAGCACTAGAGTTTCTTGTTGAAATGAGGGATATGAATATTCCTCTGTCAAAAAAGGTGTATTCTTCTGCAATATGCTCCTATAGTCGACAGGCAAGTAATTTTAATAGGTATAGTTTTATATTCATAATGTGAAAATTTGTATCAATTCCTATTTCCCCTTGCTCCTTTCTCCATCTCTCTATATTTCCTGGGTCAACTTGTTGAAGCGGAGTCAATGTTCAACATGATGAAAGAAGATGGTTTGCTACCAGATGTCATTGCATATACGGACATGCTGCATGCTTATAGTGTTGTCGGTCAATCCAATTAAGCGTTTCAATTGTGAAAGTGCAGATTAAGAGCAATAAACATTTTTTGCCAGAGCACTGGGAGGAAGCTTTGGCAGTGTTTCAAGAAATGGAGCTTAATAATGTCCAGCCCGACTCAGTTGCTTGTGCAGCTCTTATGAGAGCCTTCAATCAAGGATCTCAACCAGGCAAAGCCTTGCTTCTTGCCGAGCTTATGAGAGAGAATGATGTTCCTTATATAGATGCAGTGTTCTTCAAAATGGTTTCTGCATGTACCGTGTAAGTCCTGAGGCCAAAATTATGAATATGATTGGGTTTTTGTTATGTCATTACTGTGCCAAGAAACTTAGCACTATAACTTTTGTTGAAGCTTGCGAGAGTGGAAGACCTTAACTGAAGTTATCGAAATAATGGAAACTTCTCTTCCTCGTGTCTTGGTTGGAACTCTGAATCATCTTCTTCATTCTTTCGGAAAAGTGGAAAGATTGACACCATGATGAAGGTAATTGTAGCGGGATTACTCCTCTGTTTCTTGTCGTGTTGCATGTGTATACTGTATAAGGGTGTGCAGCAGAATGTTAGAAACATATGTAACTCTTTCTGGTCACAAGACACAACCAGATCTAGTTATTCAAGTTGAGAAGTGGTTGATTTCTTCCTTCTCATCACATCTGCAGCTGTTCCTGAAGATAGTTTCATCACGTGGAGAAGCTGACTCGACTACCTATGCAGTATTATGGAAGAATCTTTTAGCTGATGGGAATTGGAGAAAATATATAGAGGTAATATCTTAAAACTTAGTCAGAATTCTTCTGCTGCTCTGATATCCAGATTTGGCCTAAATTTTTATCTTTCTTTTTCTTACTTCATTGGCTGTTATTGAATCGGGTAGTAGACTTGTTCAAGGTTTGGGAATACGCCCTTAGAAATGCTGCCGATAAACCTGAATCCTACTACATAAATAGTCTGCAGAAGATCCTTTCTCCACCACGATATCTTGTTGCTTGTGACCATCCAGAACGAGCTCTTTCTGGTGGTAACACTCACCATAACTGGAACATGACTTGATGCAGGTGATGCAGTGGATGGATGAAGCAGGAGTTCCGCATTCCGCTCAAATGTAGGACTTCTATTTCTTGCCCAAACAAGTAATGGAACTGAGAATGCTGCAGCCATAAGGGAAAGATTTGGTAAGGCGGCTAAACAATTGAAAAAGAATAGTTATTTGTGAAATCTGAAATATCATATATTAGCATCACATGTATCAACTGCTCAGTTTCTATTCCATTTCTTTCTCCAAGGACTGAATCCTGGAAGAGCAAATATGGTAATTCAACTGCAAAAGGCGAAAATAATCCTTCCCTGCCCACGAATGCGTTGATCACCAGCACAAATGCATCTGGCGCCAACTCATAGAGGCGATGAGGACCAACATCCAGACCGAAAGGATGAACAAGAAGCACCTCGGTGTTCAGACATCCGATTACATCAAACACTGATGATGACGATGATGGCGCCAGCGGCGGCGATGATGATGATGAAGAGGAGGAGAATACCATGAATGGTGATAGCTCGATTTCTCTAATCCAGCAGCAGATTAGTAAGCCAAATCTTCTTTTTTAGAATAGAGATGGCTCTGATAGATTCATAATTGCAATATAGAGCTTTATCTAGAGCTATGTCTTCCTGCCCTGCATATATAGAGGTGTGATTTTTTACAAGGTTCTTTTTCAAATATTTCCTGTTGTAGTTTTGTTTTGAGAAAATGTGATTTTGAATTTAACCTTTTGTTAATATAATTTGTACTCGCAATCTTTGATTTACCAATCGCCAACTTTTTCTATTGGTTCCATAGCAGCAAGTGTAAAAAGGACTGAGAAATAGAATTATCTGATTTAATCCGTTCTCAATAGCCATGAAAATGATTGTCTTAGGTTGATCCTTTTGTCGACAGATACTCTTATTATACTCGTAGGCTCAGAAGGACGAGAACCAACTATACAGCATATACGTTGAGAAGCCAAGTTTCAATGAGAAGTGTCAAAAAAATATTCTGCCCTTTTATTTTTTACAACACAATGAGAGAGTGTTAGATACAAAGATACAAAAAATGAGGATGTGGAATTTCCAATCATCACTCCTATCGTTTTCTCAGCGTTCAAAACAAATCTGTCAGCCTCCATTACCAAAAATTGTAAAGCTAAGAGAAGAAACAGCACCAAATCTATCAAAAATTGTACAACAAACTATCTAGCTGCTGCATTGTCCACTTTCAGCAAACTATAAATGTGGGGCAAAAGGGATTTTGTTTTTGGATAAAGATGAGAGTTTAGGTCATAACCAGCAGATTTCATTCTGTCAAGAAGCTCCAAAGCAAGTATCACTTTATCCTTCGATTTGAGAAGTGCTTCGACTACACTGTTACAGATCTGGGGTCTCAGTCTGTAGCCTTTCTGCAGTGTGTAGAGAAAGACATCGACTGCTTTATTGAGTTCTCTTTTGAAGCCGAGAGCACGAATCAATAGCACACACGAAGGGGCAGAAACGAGCACATTGAACTCCTCAAGAACATAGAACGCCTTCTGAGCCTCCTCAGCTTGTTTAGCCTGGCAAAGTCCGGTCAGCCAAATGTCATACATTGTTGAATCAAAATCTGCCAACTTGATGTCCATCTCAAGTAAGCTTCTCACAGCTTTCTCAAATTCACCCTTCTCAAAACATTCTTTGACTGATTGTAATACTTCGTCATCCACACCAGCTCGGTTCATCAAGTACTTCAACCAGAAACTAATGGTGACAGACGTCTGCCTCTTCCTGCAAGACCAACTCATGAATGCTTTGTACACGGACGAGCTAGGTTTGCATCCATTTGCATTCATCTGTTCAAAGAGCTTATACGCATCTCCTTCTCTGTCAGCCCTTTGGAGCGCATATATGAGCGTTGCATATGTCACAGAATCGGGGGAATGGCCCTTGAGCTGGAGCTCCTCCAAGAGCTTAAGGGAAATATTGATGTGCCCGGCACTGCACATGCCGTGGATCAAAGTGTTGTACGTCTGCACATTTGGGACGACCCCACTATCAGCGAGCTTCTTCAGAAGTTTGTAAGCTTTCAAAACCGAGAAAGACTCCATCATATCTTCAACCTTCTTCTGTAGGCTCGCAGTATCAAGGATGCGATCAGCACCTTGAGAGAGGCGAAGAAACAATGACGGGCTCCTCCCGACCTCCATTTTATACAGCATAAGCTGCGCTTCCTCGAGCTTCCCTGCCTTGCATAGCCCATCAATCAGGGCATTGAACGTCACAACAGAAGGCGAGCAGCCTAGCTTCTCCATGTCGTTAAAAATCTGCTGAGCCTCTACCAGCAGACCATTTCTGCAGAAACCACAAATAAGAATCGTGTAAGTGCACGTGTCGGGGAACTGATCGTGCTTGGAAATCTCTAGCTTGAGAGATTCAGCCTCATCCAACAACCCTAAGTCACAGAACCCCTTGATCAACACATTATAACATTGAGTGTCGGGAACTATGCCTCTCCCTAGCATATCCCTTAACATATTCATTGCATCTTTCATCCTTCCAGCCAAACTTAATCCACGAATCATGATAGTGTACAAGACAACATCGGGCTCTAAACCTACCTCAAGAACTTTCTGAAACAACACCTCTGCCTCACTAATCCTGTTGGCTTTCACCAACCCATCAATCAGACAGCTGAACCCCTTCTTCCCAACATCATACCCATCGTCTTGAAATGATTTCAAGAGCACACAGGCCTCATCGATCATGCCTTGCTTGCAGAAACCATCAATCAAAGTGTTGTATGTAGCAGAATCAGGTTCGCATCCACTATTTACCATCTCAGTGAACAGATTATATGCATCACTAGTCCTCTTTGTTTTGCACAACCCTGATATTACCACTGTGTATGTGATCCTATTCGGCAGAATCCCTCTGCTAGTCATTTCTTCGAACAGATTGAGGGCAGTCTCAGTCATCCCATTCTTGCACAGCCCATCAATCAAAACGTTGAACGTATCGCATCCCATATCAATATTCGACTTAAGCATCATGTTATAAACTGCCAATGCCAATAAAATCACATTTTTCTGAACCAAAACATGAAGAATCACATTGCAAGCAAATAAATTCGGCTTACAATCATAATCCTTCATCCTACCGAATGCATCCACCGCTTTGTCCGCGTTTCTCAGTCTCCAATAACCCAAAATCAAGACTGCAAACGCATTTGCTGAAATGCTCATCTTCTCATTCCTCAACTCATCAAGAACGCCCCAGCACAAATCTAACGAATTCACATTCCCACCGCTCAAAAGCATGTCAACCATCAGTTCAGTCGAGAAGCTACTTCGCAAATGCGCCGCATCAGAAGCCCATATAAAGAACCGGAAGCTAACCACAGGGTCCTTCTTCAATTGGGGCTGAGATTGAAGGACTGAAATCACGACTTCGCGATTGAGCGACGGGTATAGCTCTGCGAGAGCGGGTTCGATGGGGCTTTCGGAATTGATGAGGGCGAGCACTTTGTTGGAGATGGAATCGTCAAGGGCATTGTCGGAAAATGAAGAGAAGTTGGATTTGGCAGTGAAGTGTTGGGGCCTGATTGCGCGGAAGATTTGGGAATGGAGGAATTTCTGCATAATGGTGGTGGAGAAGATTGAATATTCATGTTCGTTACCACATATGGTAACCGATCTCTGTGTGTGTGTTGATTTTGGGTTTTAGCAGGGTTTTCGATCGGCGGTGCGACGGCGGCAGCGGTTGGCGGAAATTATCAAGGCTGAATTAACAAAATTTCAGTAGGGGATCCATTAACGACTTTTGACGATTTTCTTAATTTTTTTAAAAAAAAGAAAAAAGGAAAAAGGAAAAAGAATTGGCGATTTTCTCTGTGAGGGAGAGAGAGAGAGGATTGTGTTTATTTTCACGTATAATTTAAAGCTTTAACAATTCTAGCACCATTATAAGAAGTTGCTGCTTTCATAACTATTCTAATTAACATTAGATGATTTATTTACTATAATTCTGTAAGCACTCGTTTGTTAGTTTGGATAGAATATAACAAGATAGTTAATTTGAGATATGAAACACGAATCAAAATTAAGATAGTGATAAAGATAAGGTTCATATGATATTGTTTGGTAAGATACTTATTAAGATTGTTTTATAGATAGGATATGATGACGAAAATACCTTTATTACCAATATGTGTATATTTTTTATAGAAAGATTAGAATTGTAATTAAGTTATCTAAATTAATAGTTTAGTAATTAATGGTAAAATGATTTTATATTCAACTAATGATTAATTAAACTAAATTAATTGTAATGAAATCTTACTAGGGCCGAAAAAAATATTTCTGCCTAGAATTCGACGGTCCGACACCGCCGCCAGCCGCGCCACCCACCTCCGAGAAGAATCGGAACCCAACCCAAAAACGCATGGAAACACAAAATGAAGAGCAATCTGTCCCCAAATCATCACCGACCCAAATCAAAATCAAAATTCAAACACAAAATGAAGAACACAATTTGCCTCAAAATGAAGAACCCAATGACGAAATCATCACCGACCCAAATGAAGAACAAAATTAGCCCTACAATGAAAAACCCAACACAAAATCGAACCTAAATCAAAGACGCGGCTCAAACCAAATGCTAATCAAATCTAGAGAAGGAGTCACCGCCATGGCTGCAAACCCAGTTGCAATGACCTTGCCGTCTGGATTTGCATTTGAAAAAATCAAAGCCAAGCTTCGAACAAATGCGCGGTCATCACAACGACCACTGATAGATCACAAATTCAAACACAAAACGAAGAATCAAGCCCAAAATGAAGAATCCAAATAGATCATGGGTCTCATGCCCAAATCACCAAAATCACAACCGGCCAGAGAGAGAAGAATAAGAGTGTTGTCGTGAGAGAGAAGAAAATATAGAATTTTCATGACGGTGGCTCAGAGACAAAGGGGTAAAGTGGGTGAAGAATGGGAGAAGGCAGAACTGGGTATCTTGGACAAACAATACATTATCACACTATTTTGGTGCGATTATATAATTCTGACAGTAATAGTAGAGACGAAGCCGTATTGGCTAAAATGTGTGGCGGGCCGTGAATAAAAACACTCGGCCTGACAGGCCGAGATAAATGTTATATCAGCTATCAAACACACTGCAACCATTGTCGGATCAAATAATATATCCTATTTTGCTTTTACCCATACTATCAAACCGAACCTTAATCTTTTAGTTATATGCTCGCATATTTTGTATCTTATTATAATATGCATTTAAATATATACTCAATTCTAATTATAACAAATAAGTAATAAATTAATTTCTAACAAAGGGGTTGCAAGTTATTGGTACATTGCAACTTCCTATCACAATGAGAGAAGTGACAGTTTTTCACCGAGAAAGGCGAGCTGCAGCGCTTGCAGAGAGAGAAGATAAATCATCTGTAAAGATCAAAATAAAAGATCAAGCAACCATAAGTAGGAAAAGGAATGTGATTTTCTTGAAGCTCAATTTAGCAAACAATGATACATCTCAATCACACAGAGGTTCTTTAACCAAGAGATTCATCTTTTCCTGCAAAAACTCAACTACATCCTCTCTCCCTTCCTTGAGAAGCAGCTT
>JAYDZE010239632.1:0-20040 GCA_034509125.1 Monilaria moniliformis
TAATAAATTATATGAAAAGCAAAACAATGTGACAAAATAATAATCTTCTCATAAAATTGGGAAATAAGGTTTTACAAATACAAAGCAGCTAAAAGCTTGCTTTTCAGTATACACCCTAACATAGAGTAGCTTAGTTAGGTAGGTTTAGCACCCATAAGTTAGGCAGTTTGTTAGTGTCACTTTTAGTTATTTAGCAAGATGGACCTCACCAGAATTCTGTCCGGCGACTCCATAACTTCTGACTTTGAGCTATAGGGTTTGGAAAGGACGAAGAGGGTGAACTGGAGTGATTCCCAATAGTACGTACAATTTTCTGCAACCAGTTTAATGACAAGTGTCGTGGGGGGACCACATATCCTGAATGCAGGACCCGTAAAAGAGAAATGATTGTTTTGTTTATTTTCAGCTTTAGTAAGTAGTATATCATTCAGAGTACCGCCAGTGCACCTGAGTAATTATGCTTTTCAGATTTGTTTAACTTTTCAGAATATTAGTTCATCCTTGAGTATAGTTTAATTCTCTTGAACATGTTAATTTAAACTTTATTTGCGTTAATAAATAGATAATCTATCTTTCTTAAGTAGGTAGTTTCCCACATCATAAATATGCGTGGCGGCATCGCCAATTTGCCAGAACACACCTTGAAGCTAGGTAGGCAACCAATCCTTGTGGGATTGACAACCCCTACTTGCCAATACTAATGCTAGTATACATAGGAGAGTGGGGAACTACACAATTTCTTTGACGAAACTGGCGTGTTCTCAACGACAACACGAACTCATTCAGAACTTCTACATCACTCAACAAACTCATCAAATAACCAATTTATAGATAATTAAACTAAAACGTATCTGATCTTATCAAAACCACTCAAAACATTTTAGATTTAATAACTAAAGCACCAAAATATCGAGTGTGTCAAACCCCCAAACTTAAGCATTTGTTTGTCCTCAAACAAAGAAATAGAAGCACTAAAGAAAACACTTGAATATTGAAGGCTTAGGACCAAAAGTCACTTTAGTTTAAAACAAGATTTTGAAGTTCACAAGACAATAATTATAAGAAATGAAGGATAATGCATAGTATTTGCTAACTTGTATATCATCTGGCATTCATGATTCTCACAAAAGTAGGAAAAGTGTGTGATTTATTCAACTTTCAAGTGTATAGGATACAAGTGTCTACTCTCAAATCAAATAACACTCAATGTTAACAGTAAGCTTGCTCAAGATCCCATCTCTCATCTACTTCGTATAAATATACATCAAGAATCGAAAAAGTCTTTTATTTTGGTTTTAATGCAGGCTCTTTGGACAAGGTATGGAAAATATAGGCTGAGTGACTAAGATTTAAGATAAGAAGAGGAAAAATGATCATCTAACACTTCATCAACCTTATTACCAACCATTCTTAATCAAACTTATATGAAATTAGACTTCGTATAACTTCCTTCTTGCTATCCAAAATCCTTTTTCTTCAACAATTTTTCCATTTTCCAACCTTTATTTTCCATAGATTTTCTTTTCTTTCCATTTATCCTTCTTCATGGCAAATATATCACTTGTTTGTTATTTCCTTCACATATATTTTCTTCCTCATTATACTCATTCTTTAAGTAAAATAAACATATCTCACACCCAACTAAAAGTATAAACATGAATCATCTTTCCCAATGATCACAAGATATGGGCTCTCACCAAGATTTAACTTCATCAAAGAATATGCTTTAAGGCTCAAAAAAACTAACTATGGAAAATATGTGTAAAGTCAAATTTTTAGGACAAAAGTGGCTTAAGAAAGATGGCTTAAGTTCATTTTCTATCTATACATTCCTTATGTAGATTCAAGTAGAATTTTAGCAGGTTCTAGAAACTAAAGATATGTAGTTTATCACATCATACATGAAAGGTATTTAAGGCTCAAATCTCACTAGGTAATCTCTCTCATGAATCAAGGCGAACAAGTAATTCAACACAAATGCATATCTAAATCAAAATCAATAACCATCATCAAAGTGAACCATGATTTTATATAAGAACACATCATTAGTGACAAGTCCAATCCTTCTTATGTCGAGGTTTTGGTTGAGTTTTAAAAATTACAAGCAAAAGACTATTCCTAAACACGGGTTAAAATAAAAATAAGACTAATAAACACTGAACAAAATAAAAAGCAAGAAAAACAAAATGAAAACCTCAAAATCCACCATAGTGCACCCCCCCCTCCCTAAACTTAGTCAATGCCATGCAATGACTAAGTTTGAGAAGTGGTGAATTTGAAGAGGTAAAAATACAAAGTAGAAAATGTACTATGAAAACCGGAAAAAACGTTCAGGATGAGAGGGAAAACGGGCCATGTAGGAATCAACCATTTCTACACTATCCGTTTGGCGTTATGGTTTGGCGTGAGAATTTCCGACAGGGGCCGTTTGGGAAACAATTTCTACCAAACGGTCCATTTGCAGCTTCGAACCCCACCTTTTTTTTTAACAAACAAAAGAGAGAAGAACTAAAGACAATAACTTGGTTTGGGTTGCCTCCCAATAAGCGCTTGATTTTAGTTCTCTAGCTAGACGTCTACAACTTCAAGGTGGTGTTAGGTTAAGAATCGAGACCTTTTTCTTGTGCTCTTGAAAATAGAACTTCTTCATTCTTTTCTTCCACCATTTTAACTTCAACTGTGCAACAAGGGCTTTTGACTTCAATTTAGAAGTCTCATTCTCATTCTCTATGGTTTTTCTCTTTTTATCGCTTCATTTAGGAAAATAGCTGAACGAGCTAGTATGTTCTTCTTGAATAAGATTATTAACAACCCTCACAACTTTGCAGTCTTCGCATTTATCTGGCTCCTCATCATCATGGAAATCAATTGCTTTGAATATGGAGAATGTGACACTTTCCTCATTCAATCGAAGTGTAAGCTCTCCCTCGAACACATCAATCAAAGCTCCCAAAATCAATTGGACATTCTCGTCTTCTTCCATGTCTAAGACAATGAAATCTACGACAAAAATAAAATCACCGACCTTTACTAGAATATTCTCCACAATACCTATTGGGTGTGTAATAGTTTGGTCTGCCATTTAAATGGTGATGGTAGTGGACTTGATGGATCCACTTTTTAGCTTCTTGAAGAATGGTAAGAACATCAAATTGATACTAGCCCCTAGATCACACAATAGTGCACGAGGTGGTGAAACTGCCAGGATCATTCAGCCTTGCAGGAAGCTTCATTTGGATGATTGCTCTGCAATTCTCAGAGAGGTTTATTTTTTCATACTACCCCTATCTTCTCTTTTTAGATATCACATCCTTCATTAATTTGGCATAATTAGGCATTTGCTGCAGAGCTTCTACCAAAGGTATATTGATATGTACATTTCTAAATACGTCTAGAAACTTGGAGAATTGCTCATCAAATTTCTTCTTTTGCAGCATTTGAGGAAATGGGACTATCACAGGTTTGGGAACTACATGGGCTGAGGTTTTCTTTTGTTCCATTATCTCTTCATCATTAACAGACCCTGACTTTGGGATCTTGAAATCTTCATAGGATGTTGCACTCTTCAAATATACTGCCTTGCATTACTACTTGGGATTGACCATTGGTTGACTCGGAAACCGACCATGATGGTGTTGGTTTCCTACTACTGTGGCTATTTGTCAAATTTGTCTCTCCATCATGTTTATTTGAGTTCCCATAGCTTTCACAATATTTTCCAAGTTCTCAAAACGAGTTTCAGAATCCCCTATGTACTTCTCAGTTTTCTCCATAAAGGCTATCAAGTCTTCCAAATGGTTATGATTTGAATAGGGAGGTTAGGATGAGATCGATTACCCAGATAATATTGATTTCCCCCTTGATTGGGATGGTAATCATTGTAATTCCTTTGATGCTCCTCTTGATTCGTGTAGTTAACCTCTTCGACTGTATGTTGTGGTTGGTTGGTTGGTCTTATTCTTGTTTGAGACAAGTTCTCAATTTTGGTGTTTTGAGCACCAAGTTGTGCTACGATCAAACTCATTAGGTCGGCCTCCAAGGTTGCAGCTACTTTCTTCATGATTTGCACTTACCTGTCACCCGATCGTTTATAACTTGTGGTGGCCATGTCTTCGATGACTCTAATGGTTGTCTCATGCCCTTTGTTCAATAGCGAACCTCCCGTTGCGGCATCTTTTCACCTCTATGTTGCACCCATGGTAGAAGATGCATACTTGATGGTCCTCCGCAAAACCATGGTTTGGACACTTCCTCAAGAGCTCCCTAAGTTACTGCCATGCGTCGTAGAGGGACTCTTAATCTCTTTGTTGGAATTGGGTGATCTCGGCTTTAAGTTTCAAGGTTACGCCGGGTGAGAAAAAATTGTTGAGGAACTTGCGTGCCAAGTCCTCCCAACTCATCACTGAACTAAGCACCAAAGTTTCATGCCATTACTTGGCCTTGTCCCTTAAAGAAAAAGGAAACAGTCTTATGCAAATAGTATCGTTAGAAACTTCATGTACCTTGGCAATGTTGCTTATCTCCAGGAATTGTGCTAGATGAATGTTTGGATCTTCCATGATTTTAACACCATATTGGTTCCTTTGTACCATTCAGATGAGTGATGGCTTGAGTTCGAAGTTATTGGCCTCGATCCTTGATCTAGTTGGTGGTTCCTGAATGGGTCTATGTGTGAACATGTCACAAATGGACGTCCCTTCGGCTTGTTGTCTTGCAGCTTTTTGGTCATTGAGTTGTTGCACAAGCTGCAGTTGTTGTTGAAGTTCCCGAACCAATTGATCTGGTGTGAGTGTCATCTTGAATAGGGTGTATACTAGATGTGGTCACATAATTAGGAAAGAATTAGATGATAAAGAGAAGGAATGAAAAATAAAATAAAATACAAACAATGTTTAGATTAGTAAAATTAATCTCATTGTAATATTGGAATAGAAATTAGTCTTCGACAACGGCTCCAAAAAAAAACCTAAGATTTAACAATTATACCACAAGATGATGGTGCAATCATAGTATAGTAAATAGTAAGTAAAGAGTATCGTATACACATGGACTATGTTCGATTCTAAGTACTACAACCTTAATCAATTATTACTATATAAATCACACAACTTTGGACCGTGGAAGATCTTGTAAAAAGAAAATAAATAAAAGTATAAAGAAATAAAACTGAACACAAGGATAAAAAGGTTTATTCTAGATATTCGATTTCATCAACACATCGTTCATTCAAATAGTATATTATAAGTTAGGACTTTAGGTCTCTATTTGCAACTCCTAAAAGCATCTAAGATTGATTTCTCACAATTAATCTGAATGCTCTCGATTTTCTTGATTAATGTGCTACCTACTCCATTATCATACATCAACACTTATCTCTCGAATCTCGCATTAACGCACACGATTATTTATTTGGTGATCAAGCAAAGAAAAGAATTAAGAACAAAAGAGATAAAACCAAATAAGGTCTTGGATAAAAAACTAAATGTTTGAACAAACTAGTGTTGATAACTTTCTAATCCTAGAATAAAAAGAGTTTCAGCCAAGCATGACTAAAGACAAAACAAACAGAAAACAAAAAGAAAACATAAAACAACTAAACCAAGGGTAAAAGAACCCGTGTGAAGGTAGAGCTTTGCCTCGTCATCGATTACTTCACGAACTCCCTTTTGCTTTGGCAAGGACTTCTCCAATGAGTTGGTGGATGAATGGTAGCATAAAATATGTAAAAATATGGCTTGAATGGTATTGGAGAGTCTCTTAAAACCGCGCATAAAGGCCCTTTATATAGGCACATAAAGCCTAGAAAAGATAGAGCTCGAATGGCTTAGGATAAAACCTTTTGTGCTTATCCAAAACGGGAAATGGATTGTGTGGCCCTTGGCCCTTCCCAAATGGGACGTGTCTGAGCACGGGCTCGATTTCCTGCCTAGAAGAACTGAAAAACGGGTTGAGTTGAAAGCATGTCTTTGCGAACGGACTGTTTAGCATCTCGGCCTCCTGGCAACGTTTTTGTAAAAATCACCAAAAATACATACGTGCTCGGATTGATCTGAAATTTTGACTCAACCTTCCCAACATCTTGAACTAGCTCATGGAAAATAAAGCTGTTTTGGTCAGTCAAACAATTTTTGCACGAACAACTGAATTGGAAGTCGAAATCTGATTTGAGATAACTCATCTCTCTTGCTTCCCTTTTCGTCCTTTTTTTGTCCGTATGAGACAAGATCTTTATGCAAATGGCTTCATACTTTCTCCCATTGTATTTTGAATCCATTTTAGTCACTTATTTTTTCATAACTCAACAAACTCATCAAACAACCAATTTATAGATAATTAAACTTAAACGTAGCTAAATCTTATCAAAACCACTCAAAACATTTTAGATTTAATCACTAAAAACATCAAAATAACGAGAGTCCCTGACATTAGAGTCTGTCTAGCCGCTGCTGGAAATTTCATCACGTCCCGCCAATCTGTTAGTTATGCCCACAAACAATAATCTACGCATACAGAATCGAGGAAGAAATACTATTGCACCCCATCGTAGTTTGTCGGAGAAATAATCCCCGAAGAGGCGTCATGCGGTATTTTCACACTCTCTGTTCATGTATGTCATTTGTAAATGAGACATCAGTGGTGCTGCTACCCTCATTATTATATATTGTTGCATTGCCTCTGTGAACCCCCCCAACAACTTCCACATGGATTTCTCCTTCGCAGATGAATTCTCATCGGATTGATTTTTAGATGCGTTGTCGGATGAAATCCGTGGGGATCCATAAATTTAAGGGAGTTATGTGAAGAAAATGGCAGAGAAATGGAATAATTTGAAAGATAAATGGAAAGAATTGGATGAGAATTGAGATGAAAAATGAGAAATGAGTAATAAGAGGTATTTAGAGAAGGGGAAATATATGTGCCCAGCGGCTAATTAAAACAAATCAAAAACGGTTAAAAATAGTAAAAAATATACAAAAAAATAAAAAATAAAAACTCGGCCAAACATCAGTTTTGTTTTTAAAAAAAAATAAAAATTACATTTTGGTCGGCGGGCGCACGCTAACCGTCATGAACGCGTGTCGTGCATGCGTGATTGGGCCGTAAGGGGCACACAGGCTTGCGGTTCGGACCGTGTTGCAAAGCGCAAGCATGGCGCATGCCGCGGGTCCCAGCCCAGCTTCCCCCTTCCCCGGAAACCCTCCCCCTTGCGCCGCAACGCTGGGCCGACGGAATTTCCCCCACTACGGATGCCCTAATGAGTTGGTTAGTCACGAAGCCAACTCGAGTCAGTGTGATGAAGAAAGTAGAGACCTTGAGTAAAACCTAAAGGTCCTTAACTTGGATGTGGATGAGTTAGCCCATCCTAGCATGATGGGCTTGTGCAACCGAGCCACATATCGATGTGCTGCAGGTGTTCTCATCTAACTTCATAATGAGGCAGGTGCTAGTCCATACTGATGTGAGTACCCACTACCCTGCCCCTGCTAAGGAAGAACTGCATTTTCTTAACTCCACTCATTAGCCTCTGCTCTTCCTCCTCTTCCACGAACGAGGACATTCATTTCCCCTACGTAAGATGATGTATAAGGAGGAGGAGCATGAGAGCTTATGGATCGAATAGTTGCAGCGGAGACGCATAATCCTGGTTAGTTCTCCAATCGAATCCACATTGAGGGTGATGTGCATCATATACCTGTCCGCCACTCATACCATGTTGGGGAGGGTGATGTGCGTCATACGCCCGTTGGACACTCATACCATGCTGAGGTTCCTCAGCCGTACTTGTTTAATAAATCACTCACTCTCCCACTATCTTCTGCACCAGATTCCACTAAGTCAAAGTCAACATATTTATGGCAAATAAATCATCATATATCAGTATATTAGTGGTTTGCATCAAAAGAATCCATATTTAAATATCATCTAATATCACCTTCACCAAAACTCATTTTTCTTATGTTATCAATCTAATAGACTGGTTGAAAAACAGGGTAATATAAGCAATCCATCATCTCACAAGTCACAAGTTAAAATTAATTTCTGATGCACTACTGAGGCATCAAGTTATAACATGTTATGTAAAAACCAATGTACACAAAACAATACTTAATCAACCTGATTTCTAATTGGAAAACATTGTTGGTCTATAGAGAATAAGATTCAGATATATATTTCAGACAACCCCAGTTTATCAGAATTAGTTGGATGAATGTTTTACCATTTTCTATTCTAAACAACAAGGCATAGTAAAACACCCAAGAGGCAATTTGTTTATTCAGATATAGCCCCCCACGGAAACAACCACTCCTTGAATTAAAGTTAATATCTCATTGCTAAGGTCAACAAAACACAACCTCCTTCTGTTTATCCATTTTGGTGAAATGGTTACCAAATGATGTATACTGCATGCCGTGTAGGAACAGAGCAAATAAACTTTCAGCTTTTCCTGAAAAAGCACGCATAACTCATTATATAAACATGGGCTTTAAAACTACTCGAAACTAACACATCTAAGAATAGGCATGGAATATTAGAAAACCAAACCATCATTGTTATTCTAATTGTTGCTCTGTCAAACACTCCAATCATACAAAATACAAATACCAGGCCCAGTAAATCATAGCTTCGCTAGACTCGTGCGCAAGACGAACAATGAGGTTATTCCGACTTAGGGCGACAATGGGCAATTTGAGCAGTGAGCCTCTTAGCGATTCTGACCTCCGGGTTCATCCTTTGGCACAACGAGACAGAAAGAAGAAAGTTGCTTCGTCTGAGGCCGATAACTCTGATGGCTCTGTTAGCTTGGTTATCAATGGTAATGACTTGGACCAGGCCGATTATGACTCATTTTTGCCACAGCTTCAGCGTCTACTATTGGTAAACGACCGTATAAGGTTTGATAAGATCGGGTGACCATTACTGCAATATTGAGTAAAAGTCTTGGTTCCCAAGTATTTGTAGTGATTTCTTCACATATATTACTTTGATAATTTTGATCTTTTGTGAATAAACTAACTTCTCATTTCAAATGAAGAGTTATCAAGCTAGACTCTACCTGACGAATGGGTTAGGAGAAATTGAGGAAGAGCTAAAGAAGATCTGTGACGAGTGTGCATCCACTGGAGGTGAGTTTTGGGAGATAACATCGTGCACTAAACAGGTTCAGGAGGACCTTAAAAACGTGTTGGCTTTGAAGAATCATGAAGTTGCTGCTATGAATCCCAGATGGAGGCCTTGGAGGCTACACTGACAGCTCGTGAGGAGTAGATGAAGGTCTACCATTCTAGCAAGCCATTCAAGGTAATGGACCTCCCTAACTAGCCCATTGTTCAAGAGTTTCTGAATCTCTTCATTGATGACATTATTTCTTTCGGGGGCGAACGTTCTTAGGTTTTGTTTTTAGGGAGAATATCTTTGGTCGACCTGTAACTTGCGAAAAATAATAATAAGTTCAATTCATGTCATGTCCTCATGAGACCAAGCAAAGCAATCATAGTGTTGAGATAAAAATGTGATAAGCTTCTATTTGAATTCGAGATCGAGTAGCGATCCTGGTCTGGACTTTGTGGTTCGGATGGTCTAGATGGATTTAGACTTCATCTATCTCCACTGAATCTTCCTATATTAGGCTGGAGGGCCTCTTCGGGCAGGTGAGTTACTCAAGTTACCCCACTTGAGGGCTTCTATCTTGATAGCTTGGAAGTGGGCAAGCATGTTTGATCCATCTCTTGATAGATCTAGTCGTGCGGGTCGACCTGGGCTGGATGGTTGTTCATTCTTCGAGTAGGTCAAACTCACTTGTTGTAATTGCTATAATGTGGTGTGATTTTCCTGCATGGTTGTTTTATAACACGCTCTTGAGTCCTTTCGCTTTCCTCTGATTTTCTTGATGCCCCACTTGGTCGAAAACCTTACTATTTGGTGGTAAGTGGATAACAATGCTTTGATATCATGAATCCATGGTCGACCTAGGATGACGTTGTATGCAGAAAGTGCGTCAGTTACTAGCAATTTGGTGGATTAATAGACTCTTTTAGTATGGATGGGAAGGTCAATCTCTCCTATGGTGGTCTTCATTTCACCACTGAAGCAATGATGGATACCCTCAATGGTTGGCATATAGTTGACATGTACCCGGAACTAAGGGTTGGCGGTTTTTTCGAACCGGCGGTTTTAACTGGAATTGGAACCATCAGATCGGTTTTTGAACTGGAACTGCCGGAAATGGTTAAACCGCAACCGGAAATTCTGTTACGGTGGTTTGGTTATGGTTCCAAAAAATGAAACCGGAACAGCCGGTTTCACATGTCGCAGGGGTACGGGATAGGGCAGTAGGGCTAGACTAACGTTGCAGGCGAAAACCGCCGGTTTCTGCTGCAAAATCGGCGGTTTTTTTTCAAAAGTCTAATTCAAATTCAAATTTTTCCCGCTCATTTTTATCTATAAATACCCTCTCATCATCCTCATTTCAACTCACTCATCTTGTATTAACAAAAAATTTCTCTTTTCTACCTCCAATTTCTTTCTTCTCTACCTCCTATTTCTCTCTACTTGTGCAAATTATGATTACTTTCACTACTCTACTTGTTACTTACTTTGCAAATATCATTTATATTCACTAATTTACACAAATTACACTATATACATACACACATCAATAGAAAATTATCAATATGTCTTCTTCTCGTTCTAACCGTGTTGATAAGGATAAAGTTGTTGCCCAAGATCAAAGTGATACCCCTTCCCCAAGATCAAAGAGGGCAACAACACACCGACTTGCTCGAGGGCAACTCGATTCATTATCAGAACAAGTTGTTGCACGTATGCAAGTGAGTTTCAAGAAATTGTTTAATTTTCATTTTTCAATTATAATTTATTAGTAAGTAAAGCAATTTGATTAGATTATATCGTTATAATCTATACATGATATGTTTGTAGGCGGAGGAATATGTTGCAGCTCATGCTTTGACTAGCATGAACACTATGAACATCTCTCACGAAAATCTCGGTCCATACTTCAACACAAGTTTCGAGGACTTCAATTTCATGTTGAGTGTCGAGGTCTAACAACCAATATTTTCATCCCATTCCTACCAATCACAACCGGATGTGGGTAAGGAATGTCAATATCGGGCGATGAAGAAGAAGAAGAAATGTTACCTCCACCACCACAACCCCAACGAAGTATGACATCAAACATCTTCGTTAATCATTTCAAGAAGGTAGAAATAAAAGATTACAATAGTCGTCCCCATGCTCCGAAGAAATTTACTATGTATTGCAACTATTTCAATACAAAGTACAAATTTACATATGGTGGTGGATACGGTACATTTGTCAAGCATATGGAGAAAAATCACGCGGTGGAATTTGGAATCGGCTCAACCCAAACTCAACTAAACTTTCTATCCAGCCCTCAAACAGGTTCATAACAAACATGTACGTCATCTCTTTTTAAATATGACTATAGAGATGCAGCTGATATCATGACTAGATATGCTGCTATGCATCATTTACCTTTCACAAAAAAATTAAATTAGCGAAACATTTAGTGAACTAAAATCACAAAGTTTCTATTTCTTCTGACGTGTGGACTGATGTATATAACACAAAATTCTTTCACCACATACTGCTCAAGCTATTGCTCAATTAATTATTCAAGATTTAAATGAATATCAATTAATTAATAAAATATTTTCTGTTGGATTTGATAATACATCTGCTAATATTGCTAGTATTTCTTCACTAATTGACACATGTTCTCCTATTATTAATGGACGTTATTTTCATGTTAATTGTATTTGTCATAATTTAAATTTATGTGTTCAAGATGCCTTATATTTGTTTAATGAGTATGTAGAATCAATTTGAAAAGCCGTAAAATTAATTCATAATAAAAAATTTATAGATAAGAAATGGCAAAAATATTGTCATACTAACAAAATTAGATATACAAACTTTTCTATGGATGTATCAACTAGATGGAACTCTACTTATGACATGATAAATTCAACCTTAGAACATAAAGATTATATAGTAGATTTTTTTAGAGCTTTTAACAATTTAGACTTGGTTTTATTACCTACTTGTTGGTCTCAATGTATGAAGTTATTTAAATTATTTAAGTCTTTTAAAACTGCAACTGTTGAATTATCTGGAGTTTATTATTGTACTTTTGTTCGTGTTTTAGAGCATTGCATGTATATAGCACTAAATTTTAATAGTTGTATGAAAAAAGTAGTCAACAATTACAACTCATAATATTTTATATGGTACAAAAATGGTTAAAATATTTTAAGAAAATTACAACAGTATTTTTAGTTGCTAAATGTTTAGATCCAAAATGAAAATTAGGTGGTGTTTGTAGTCTTCAAGATTGTTATTATGAAACTTTACAAAATTTACCTCTTACGAACTTAGACCAATTTAGTTTAGATTCTGGAATTTCATTGGATTTAGATCTTCCTAACGTAGAACAAGTTAAATATGACTTAGATGTAGCCTTACGTTAACCTATTTAATGATTATGAAACAAAGTATAATAATGATCATCAAATTAACACTACATCGAGCAGAGATTATAACTTTAGTAACTTTGAATATCTAGTGACCCAATAGTAAAGAAAGTAGCATCACTATACAATAATACAATACATAGGGGTAGAGCTAATAGTGAATTAGACGTATATTTGGAATCTCGTGCTATTTTTCAAGATGTAGTTCCTCAACACCACCAAATCGACGTCCTAGATTGGTGGTCAACGCATGAGAAAGATTATCCTATACTTGTCACCATGGCAAATGAAATTTTTGCAGCTCCCGCTTCCACCGTCGTTGTTGAGCAAGCTTTCTGCACTGCCGGTTGCGTCTTGGACGAACTAAGTAGCAACGTGTCGACAAGAAACATGGAAGCCACCATGTTGCTTGATGATTGGGCCAATGCGGAAATGAGAGCTCAAGAACCGGATTGGGATATTCGTGTGGAGAGTGACGTTGAAGAATTCACGGAATTCGAAGCCGAATATGTAAGTCAAGGTAAGAGAACTACGAGGGCTGTGATCCCTCAATGAGGAGACGTAGGTAACTCAATTTAAATTGTTAAAGTCTAACTTTAAGGATTTAAATTGAGCTTAAGTCCTTTTTTTCCCCCTTAAACTTTGTACTTTATAGTTTATACATAATGTAATGTAATTTGACTTTGTTGCAATGTGTAAAAACTTGTAGTAAGTTAATAAGTTTGTTTGGAATTTTTAATGTAAATTTTATTTTGTAATTGTAATTTGTTTATTTTATTACTTCAAAAAAGTCTTCAAGACTTCAACTTTGTAATTTATTATTTGTACTTATATTTTTAAATGTAATATAAACATATACATTTTAAATTATCAATAAATAATTGATAAGTAGCAATTTTTTGCTAGTAATAGGGGTCTAATTGAGCATATATCTACACTAATTAGGTGATAATGGGCAGGAAACAGGAAGAAATGGAAGCAAGAGGCAGAAGTGCTAAGGAATGAGGAAAATAGCTAAAGCAGAGCACATGGGACGTTCACGCTGGCCAGCCTGAAGTGCTGAAGCAGGACAGAGCACACAAAAAGTGGTCTCCGGGCAGGTTTTGGTGAGGTGGCACCACAAGCTGCATTCAGGGGCAAAAATGTCTAACCAAGCAGGTTGAAGAGGAAGGAAAACCTAGCTGGAAGTAGGAAGAGCCTCCATATAAAAGCCAAGGGAAGAGAGAGAATACACATTCACACTCAACAACAAACTTCACTTCACTCTTTTCTCACCTGCACACCATCCTTGGAAGGATCAGTTTTCGAGAAGTCCAACTCCTCTGCCAGCATGGGCTAGGGCAGAGGAAGATAACAGTTTGTTGTTGCCATTTGGAGTTTGTAGCTGCCACATTGCCAAGACCTTGAACTTTTCTTTCACTTGGCTTATTTCTTGAACTTGTGTTCTTTTTGTGGTGCTATTGTTTAAAAATCTTCCAAACTTGATCTGTTTCTTTGTAATGCAGTGAATGTTTAGTTGTTAAATTTGATTATTAAGTTCTGCCTTTAACTTTTGTTGAATGTTTGGCCCTTGTTTTCTAAGGTTCTAGTCTAGTCAAGAATCATTTCTTCCTAAATCATTTTGCACTTGTTCATTGCTTGTTGTTTCCAGTTTTTCTTGTGATTTTCTTGTTGTTTGAACTTATTTTGAATCCCAGATGAAAAGTTCAGTTTATGGAGTTGTTGATGCAGTTTTTCTTTTGGTTTCCTTGCATTTTTCGTAGCATTTTCAGTTTGGTTCCTCTTTCCCGTAGCTTTCCATTTCTCTGTTCTGCATTCCTGTTCCTGCACCTCTGTTCTGCCCAGGCTGCATGTCCCCTGTTTCTTTCCCCTTTTGAGTTTATAGTTTCTGTTATTTAAAAGCTATGCTGTTTCTTTTTCAAAAATAGGTTTTTGACTAGTTACTTTCTTGTTTTAGGTGTAGGAGTCTAGTTGGTTAAAAATCTGAATTGTTTAGTTAAATTTAGTTTTAGTGTTTTAATTCCAACCTTTAATTTCTAAGCAACTTGATTCTTTTTTTAATTTCATTTCTTTTACAAATTAAGTAACAGTTCCGAAATTGACCTTTAAATTGCCCAGTTTACATTCTGTTGCCCAGTTTGTCCTTGAATTGTTGCTTTTAGTCTAGTTTGTTTAGTTTGGTTAATCTCATGTGTTAGATTAGTTCCCACGCTTTTAATTAGTTTAATTTCTGTATTTTCCTTCTCTCCTTGACCTTAAGGCGTGGCGGCATCGCCGACCCCTCTTATGTATAGAAACGCATGATGAAATTGCTGTTCCTCGTGGGTTTGACACCCTTTACTTACCCTATACTAGCCAATAGTATAATGGAAGTGGGAACTTATAAATTATCTTGATAGGCTAAGTTTGCTTGTTCATAATTTCCAACGACAACTTTGCATGCAAATTTAGCATGTCTATCAAATGGCGCCGTTGCCGGGGAACGGAGTTATTTTGTTATGTGTTTCTATGCCTTTGTGTAAATAGTTTTTGACTTTGTTTTCTTTTTCTTTTTCTTGTTTATGAGCAGGTCTTCAAAGCTAATCTTGCTATGCGTTTTTGAGATCGAGAAGACCGCAAGAAGATTACGGAAGTAGACGAGACTAGCAAAACAAGGGATTCAGACTCGGACAGGCCTTCAAGTTGCCCTGCCTGAACCCAGTTGCCCAGTTTCAACGTCCGGAAGTGTTACAGAAGGTGACATTGACGTCACTTTCAATTTTCATCCTAATCAGGAGTATATGATGGCTGAAGAGGAAGACGATTCTCGTTTGGGAGACCTCCAGGCTCATTTGGAGGACGACCCCCCAACTCCTATGAGAGTGGCCGAAGATGCTCAACCGATTGAAATCAAATTGCCTTATTTAACGTTTTGCCTAAGTTCTATGGCAAACGTGGGGAGGACCCATACAATTTTCTTAGTGAATTCATAAAAATGTGACGAATTCAGAAACGGCCTCCTGGAGTCACTGAAGAACAATTCAGATTGGCCGTCTTGCCTTTCACTTTGTCGGGTGAGGCCAATGCTTGGTTCAACAATCTTCGCCCCAATTCGATTTCTACATGGGCTGAACTTAAGAAGCTGTTCCTGTAGTATTTCTTTCCTCTCACTATGACTAATGCACTTAAGAAGGAAATTACAGGAGCTCAACAAGGTTTTGATTAGTCCTTGAGTGCATATTGGGCTCGATTCAAGAAACTAGTGGATAGTTGCCCTAACCACAAATTTTCGGAAGGCGATTTACTCTAATACTTTTATCAAGGAATGACGGTGGAGAACAAGAACATGGCTAACACAGCAAGTGGAGGAGAGTTTTCTACGAAGAGAGTTAGTGAGGCACAAAATGTGATCCAACATTTAGATAATGCCACCCGAGAGTACAACGAGCCACAAGCACGATTGTTGAAAAGGGTGGAACATTCCAATACCAACACCGCTGACTTAGAGGAGAAAATTGATGCCAAGATTGGCAAGTTGGAGAAATTGCTCACAACGGTGGTGGAGAATGTGGCAAGCTCGTCTACACCCAAAAAGCCGTGTGGAGCATGTGGAAGATTTGGCCACACCTAGCTGCAATGTCGAATAGATGATGTTGATGCCATGGCACAAGTTAACGCTACTCAAAATTGGAATGGTCAAGGCCAAAAGAGAGATGCATTTGCACCAACTTACAATCCAGGGTGGCGTGATCACCACAACTTTCGATGGGCTGAACCAAACACACATCAAGGCCCTCCACCAGCACTTCATCATCAATAACAGCCACTTCCACCCATGCAAGGTCAGACCTATAGGCTACCGCATCAACAGGGTTTTCAACATCAAAATCAACTTCAAAATCCTCCAAAATCGACCAAGAGCTTGGATGAAATGATGGGTGAGCTTATCACATCTCAGCAATTCCTTCAAAACAACATGCAAGCCAACAATGATGTGGTCCACAAGATGCAAGAAGCCCAAAAGGAACAAAAAGTGAGCCTCGAAGCACTTACTAGGCAAATGTCACAATTAGCTGTTTCAATGAATGAGTTGCATGGGAATGAAGGGAGGATCCCTGCCCAAGTACAACCACCTCATATGGAGAACATAAATCAGATCACATTGAGGTCTGAAAAGGAGTTGGTGGGACCAATAGCCTCAAACTTCAAAAGTGGACTGGAGGAGACGTCTGGAAGCAAGTCCCAACTGCCCAGCCTGCTTGAGTTGCCCAGTTCGAAGGTCCTTACTGAACAGCAGAACAAACAAAGAGCAAGTGAAGCTCCCTTCCATCCAACACCTAATTCAAACCACTTTCTTCATGACAAAGGGTCTGAACAGAATGACAAAGAAGAAGAAACGGCTGAAAAAGATCAAAGGGCAGTGCCTAACCCCATTCCAAATGTGCAACCCCCTTTTCCGGGGATATTGGCAAAGCGACCTAAGGAGGATCCCATGGACTTCAAGTCGATATTTGGCAAATTGGAAATCAATCTCCATTTTCTTCAAGCATTGAAGCTGCCTCCACTAAACAAATTTGTCAAAGACTTCATTGCTGGGAAGTCAAGAGGAGATTGGAAAATTGTGATCGGGGAGAATGTATCCGCCGTTATTCAAAAGAAGCTTCCATCGAAATGCACTGATCCAGGTATGTTCACGCTGCCCATCTTGATTGGAAATATCCAGATTGAACATGCTATGTGTGACTTAGGAGCATCAATAAATGTCATGCCATTATCTGTGTATAATAGTTTAACTGGAGTTGAGTTGGTTGAAACTCGAGTTGTGATTCAACTCGCTGATCGTTCATGCATTTGTCCAGAGGGTGTGTTAGAGAATGTGCTTGTGAAGGTTCATGATTTTTTATACCCGGCGGATTTCTATGTGATTAAAATGAATGATATGCTTTCTAAGGAATCAAGTGATGTGTTGCTTGGTAGGCCTTTTCTAAGAACTGCAAAAACCATTATAAATGTGTTTGATGGAACTATATTCTTGGACTATCATGGTAAAAAGTTTACTTTTAGCATAGATGCTGCTTTGAAACAACTGTTGGATGTCGAAAATGCACATTATGTTGATATCATTGGCCCCATAGTCCAAGAGCATCTTGGGGCTGAGTTTTTGCAGGGAAATATTGAGAATTATTCAGAGGAATTAGCTGACCTTGAGGCTAAAGGGATGAGCAAGCTACTGGACTCACATGGGCTTAGTGATGAGAAGATCGAAGCTGAAATTCTAAGGCTGTGCAATATGCCAGGACGTTCAGAATGGGCAGCAAGCATTGAACTGCCCAGCTTGAACGTGCCAGAATGGTCTATACCGGCTGAAGACAAACCGATGAAGTTAGATTTGAAACCACTGCCACCAAATCTTAAGTATGTCTACTTAGAAGATGAGGAGACACTGCCAGTGATCATCAACAGTGGATTGGAACAAGATCAAGAGGTTGAATTGATGCAAGTCTTGAAGAAGCACAAAAAGGCCATAGGATGGACGTTGGGCGACATCGTTGGAATTAACCCCGATCTTTGTATGCATTACATCCACCTGGAGCCAGAGGCAAAGCCATACAGAGATCCTCAAAGGAAGTTGAACCCAAAGATGAGAGAAGTTGTACTTAAAGAAATCTTGAAGTTGTTGGCAATAAGGATTATCTACCCCATTTCGGATAGCAAATGGGTGAGTACGGTCGACATGGTACCAAAGAAGTCGGGGATTCAGGTCATAGAGAATGTGAAGAATGAGTTGGTGCCCACTCGGTTAGCCACGGGCTGGAGGATGTGCATTGACTATCGCAAGTTAAATGCAACCACCAGAAAGGACCATTTCCCCCTACCATTTATAGATCAAATGTTGGAGAGGTTAGCGGAAAAGAAGTTCTTTTGCTTCTTGGATGGTTATAGTGGATACTTTAAGATCTTTGTTAATCCGGATGACCAAGAGAAAACAACATTCACATGCCCCTTTGGCACATATGCCTATCGGAGGATGCCGTTTGGATTGTGTAATGCTCCCGGGACATTTCAAAGGTGCATGATGAGCATATTTTCGGATTTGATTGAAGAGTGCATGGAAATTTTTATGGATGACTTCACGGTTTATGGGGAGTCGTTTGAGAGATGCTTATGTCATTTGGATGTTGTGTTAGCAAGATGTGAAAAGAAGAACTTGGTGTTAAATTTCAAAAAGTGCCATTTCATGGTAACGGAGGACATAGTTTTGGGACATTTGGTGTCAGAGAAGGGCATTCAAGTGGATAAGGCGAAAGTGGATGCCATTGAGCAGCTACCATTCCCAACAAACCAAAGAGAGATCTGAGGTTTCTTAGGGCATGCTGGGCTTTATAGAAGATTCATCAAGGATTTTGCCAAGATCGCCCAACCATTGACTAGGCTTCTCCAAAATGACGTGCCTTTTGATTTTGATGAAAGTTGCCAACAAGCCTTTCGAGCCTTGAAGGACAAGCTAGTAACAGCCCCAGTGGTTAGAGGTTCTTACTGGAATGTCCCGTTTGAGATTATGTGTGATACAAGTGATCACGCTGTAGGCGCCGTACTTGCCCAACGGGTTGGAAAATAGAGCCATGTTGTGTACTGTGCTTCGAAGACCTTGAATCCAGCCCAAAGCAACTATGATACAACTGAAAAGGAGCTACTGGCAGTGGTGTATGCCTTTGAAAAATTTAGACCCTACTTGCTAGGATCGAAGATTATTGTCTACACCGACCATGCCGCCCTTAAGTACCTATTGTCGAAAAAGGAATCCAAGCCATGGTTGATACAGTGGATCCTTTTATTCCAAGAATTTGATTGGGAGATTAGAGATAAGAAGGGGCCTGAAAACAAGGTGGCTGACCACCTTAGCCGGATAGTTCAAGAAGGGAGTTCGGACTCTATCGTTGAAACTTTTCCAGAGGAACACCTTTATTCTACCCAGAAGGACCCCTGTCTGCCCAGCTCAAAGGTCCCAGTGACTACTATACCAGTGAAGAAGATGGCTGACCACCTTAGCCTGATTGTCCAGAAAGAGTGTTCGGATCCCAGTGTTGAAACTTTCACGGAGGAGCACATTTATGCTGCCCAGAAGAGCTTCTGTCTGCCCAGTTCAATGGTTCCAATAGCCACTAGAGCAGAGATCAAGCCAAGTCCAGAGGGCAAGGAGCCATGGTATGTGGACCTAGTAAACTATCTCACAACTGGAGAGCTTCCCACGGACTTGATGTTAACACGAGCCCAACGGTTGAAGATAAGGCCCATTTCCTAGCTCGTGTGGAAATTTATACATTCTTGTGGCCGTCGACTACGTCTCCAAGTGGATTAAGGCCAAGGCTACAAGCATAAATGATGTACGAGAAGTGGCAAGGTTTCTAAAATCAATCATTTTCAGTCGTTATGGAGTTCCTCGTGCCATCGTCAGTGATCAAGGCACCCACTTTGTCAACCGGACCATCGAAGCTTTATTGAAGAAATATGGAGTTCATCATCGCCTCTCTACACCGTATCATCC
>JAYDZE010239743.1:0-20039 GCA_034509125.1 Monilaria moniliformis
ATTATTATTATTATTATTATTATTATTATTATTATTATTATTATTATTATTATTACTACTACTACTACTACTACTACGACATCTATGTTAACGGTCTGAGATTTATCGTTCCAGGCCTGCTTGTATTTGGTAATACAGATCTTGAGCCCAGTAAGATAGGCCCATATACAGCCCAGAGCGTTATCGTTCATTGCCCTCATTAATAAAACCCCTCAACTCTTACAGCCACAGTTCTCCTCTCAGCGTCGAAAAACCCTAGCCGGAAACCAAGCGTCCCATAGTCACTGGAAGCAATGGTAAGATATCTTTTCCCCGCTGTTTTCCGCAGCGCGATTGCCGGCGGCTTATGTGGGCCATGTGGCCTCCGTCCTGACTTTCTCTTTGTGTGTTCTCATAGACAGACGTTAATCCAGATGTGGCCGCGGCGCAGCCGAAGAAGAGGACATTCAAGAAGTTCAGCTTCAAAGGCGTCGATCTCGATGCGCTCCTTGATATGCCCATTGATGAGCTCGTCAAGCTCTTGAACGCTCGCGCTAGAAGAAGGTATGTCGTTTTTATCTTACTTTACTATAATTATTGTGAAGATTTCGAAATTAGTTTTTCTCTTTTCCGTCCTCTTGCTAGAAGGTCCAATCCTATATTTTTTTTCCTTATATATACTTGTTTTTACGGTTTAGCAAATCAGTTTTATTAACCGATGATATTGTGGAAAATATGGTTAAATAGATTCAATCGTATACGATACTTTTTTTTGTTGCTATTGTTTTTGATTACTTGGTCATAATTTTTTTTTTCATTTGTAAATGGTGCATCGCCTTCTTTTCCAATATTATTAGTTTATACCGAGTTGGATATCAAATATTATTTTGGCACAGGATCCCGATCTCGTGTGATTGAACATGTTTAACAGTGTCGACTTGTTTTGAGTTGATTAATATGTTTTTGCAGTTTTAATTGTTATTTGTATTTTCTTAGCCGTTCGATCATGCATATATATTCATTAGGGAGTTCATTCCTATATGTCTCATTTTGTTATGCATTATTATAGTATTTTATGGTATTGTGTACCATTATTGATTATTTTTTGGAACGTTTTATTTTAGGAAAAAAACCCAGCTAAGTCATCAATTTGAATGCCTGATTTGCTGCAATTATTTGTTCACTGCTTTTATGTTATTGAACTTCCGCTCTGATATACACGTTGATTTTATCTGTGCATGAGTGATTTATATAAACTGAACTTTTTTCTAAATATCTGCTTGTAAATGGGCAGGTTCCAGAGAGGTTTGAACAGGAAACCAATGGCTTTGATCAAGAAGTTGCGCAAGGCTGTAAGTGATCAGTACTTTTGTGATTGTTTCCATGACATCAAACTACTTTCCTCTACTACTAGTTCTGGGGTGTTTTAGAGATTTAGATCCCGCCTTTACTGCACTCTATTAGTAGCCTTATGGTCAAAGCTTAATTGCATTTTGTTCACTCCCATGTTTCATTGATGAGGTTTAATATCACAAATTATGCAGAAACTCGAAGCCCCAGCTGGTGAAAAGCCCGCGCTTGTCAGAACCCACCTCCGGAACATGATCATCGTCCCTGAGATGATCGGAAGCGTCCTTGGAGTGTACAATGGGAAGACCTTCAATCCAGTTGAAATTAAGCCTGAGATGATTGGCCACTATCTTGCAGAGTTCTCGATATCATACAAGCCCGTCAAGCATGGTAGACCTGGTATTGGTGCTACACACTCGTCGAGGTTCATTCCTCTGAAGTGAGGATTCTATCAGTGGAAGGAAGGATGGTTACTTTTAATTCCTAGGTTTTGTTCTTTCTATGCTTTTCTTGGAGCCTGGTGATACTTGAGTTTTGGTTGAGATGTTATAACTATTTTTGCTGTTTTCCTCACAAATTTATCAAACTGCATAGCTCGTGATCTTGACTATGCCAAAGTAATTCTCGGAAACGATATGGTTGCGAGCATTCTTGTTTTTCTAGAGTTTTTTTTGTCTAAATATATGCATGGTTTGCTTGGATTTTGATCAACTTTTTGTTGCAATCTGATGATTTTTTTAAATAAATACTTGCTGTTGTTTAATTTGCCTAGTCTACGACTACTGGTTTTGCTGTCGTAATATTATCGGACTAAATCGCCTTTTAAAGTGCTATCGAATATCAATGAAGTCCATTTTTTATAAAACCTTTTAAACCAATGTAGATATATATATACTACTCAATATGAATAATAAACCTTGATACTTTTTTTTTTCTTAATGCTAAATGTCATTGTTTTTAATTTGTTGAAAAAACTAGATCTAATATTTTTCTATCACTAAAATTAAATCAAGCGTAATACTAGGTAAATCGAAAATAGTGAGGCTGTGCAACAACGTATGCCGCTTCGATTTTTCGGTCCCTGAAAAATAAAAATAATTTTACAAGAAACTGAAAAATAGTAACATTATTGTAATATTTCAAAAACAGTGTTAAATGAACAAATTAAAATAAAAGTTTGTGCATTCGCAAAGAATTAACCGTCGCTTTATCATGATTCCTAAGTCCAAACCCTTGCAATTAATTTTACCAAAGGAATGAAGTAATTTTAATCATTTGCGTGAATAAGAGAGAGGAAACGAAATCAAAGAAACTAAAAATCTCAAGTCCAATCATTTTAGATAATCACAAATTTCCTCCAAAAATTTCATCGGCGCGTATGATGGTATGATTCCGGACTTCAATTCCCAAGTTTCTCAGAAACACACACAGAGAGGTAGGATCCCGCTCGCCCTCTTAATCTCCCGTTTCTTCCTTTTCTCTTGTAAATTTCTTTACTCACCATTTGTGGGAGGTAAATCCTTCAGCTCACAAGACGCGCTCGCGCGCACAGACATGTATGCATGCATTCGAGCTGGGTTTTTCTCGAATTTTGTACAATTTACTAGGGCTTCTATTTTTTCTCATAAAGATGCGAACTTTTTATGCTGGATTTTTCAACTGCTACTATACTCGTGCACATATTTGGACGCTCCCTGAATTGATTTTCGGTGATGACGTGGCATGCAAAGTTCTTGTGATTGCCAGTTTTTCTATGGCTGTTTTTGTTGGTTGTGTTTCATCATCTTAGCGAAGGATGAATGAGTTTATGAAATAGGGCTGAGTTTGTTATTTTTATTAACACATCTTCAAGTTTTTTATTTTACTCTCTCAATGTTGTATTTCTATTACGTTCTTTTTTTAGGAGTTACTTAAATAGGAGAAGTAGTTAATATACAGGATGGATTGATAGAGGAGAATCAGGACTAATATATTCTATACAATTGAGCTTTGTTTTTGGTTTTCTGCAGTTTGTTTGCTTAACATTTCTGGTGGGATTTTAAGGCCCGGAGAAATATGCAAAAGGATCCTGGTTATGGGGCCCCATCAACACCTACTGCGCGGTTACGACGGCGCAAAGGTTTCAATGAGGTCAGTTAATCTTTTGTGACTTTCAACTTATCCTTCTACCATCACATTACGTGGTTGAAAATGTTTCTTTGCTATGTCGAATGTAGAAGGTTTTCAACTTGGAGTAGTTTATCTTTTGACTGCATATTGGAAGTTTTGGTTTTGAAAAGACCCTTTGCTTTTGCCTGTTACTCTAGGCCCCTCCAGAAGTTGATAAATCTAATGGTGACAATTTGCTTCTTCATGATCGTAACAAGTACAAGTCGTTTTTGATCCGTGCATACTCAACTGTTTGGATGATTGGAGGATTCACCTTGGTAATATACATGGGGCACCTATATATCTGGGCAATGGTAGTAGTTATCCAGATTTTTATGGCCAAGGAGCTGTTCAATTTACTTAGGAGAGCATCTGAAGACAGGCGCCTCCCGGGATTCAGGCTCTTAAATTGGTGTGTTACTTTGTTTCATGATGTACTCTTTATGTTTTGTGTTTCATTCTTCTATTGATTGGTTTCCCTTGGTTTTTGTTGGATCCTTTAGGAGAATTTACTTCAATGTTTCAGGCACTTTTTCTTCACAGCGATGTTATTTGTGTACGGTCGCATTCTCAGTCAGAGGCTTGTGAACACTGTTGCATCAGACAAAGTTTTGTATAAACTTGTGAGCAGATTTATCAAGTTTCACATGGTTACCTGTTATTTCTTGTATATTGCAGGTATGTACAGTGGCTTGGTTCCACGTGTCTCTTTAGTATTTTTCATGTTTTCTGAAGAATCTCACTGTTGCACTGCTCCTAAAGTACTATCCTTTGACTGATGCTTATAGATGCAGTTCTTTTGTATACTATATCTTGAACTTCTTTTAGAGTTTCACTAATGCTTATGCTTTTTCTTGGTATTCAAAATATACATTCTTCATATTGTCATCCACTAATGAAATCTTATAGTGTTTACATTTTTCAATTATATATATTCTTCTGTTGGTGAATTCAGGCTTCATGTGGTTCATTCTTACACTGAAGAAGAAGATGTATAAGTACCAATTTGGCCAATTTGCATGGACACATATGATTCTGATTGTGGTGTTCACTCAGTCGTCATTCACTGTAGCAAATATTTTTGAAGGAATTTTCTGGTAATAACACTTCATGTGTGTGTTTTGCATTTTAATCATACCATATTTTATGCTAAATTATGCTGATCCTATTCAATGAAACAATATACTCATCTTATATTGGTCCTCTTGGCTAGCTTTTTCATTCAAGCTTCTTTCTGGATTCCTTTTTGCATACTTGATTTTTCTCTTCTTGGCAACTCACTCTTGCTCGCTCTAATAATTGGTCCCGACCGGACATAGGCATGGCTGAAATCTGATGTTTACATCATTGGAAATTGACTTGGATAAAGAACTTCAGATGCAGATTGGCAATTGTGCAGGTTCCTTCTTCCAGCATCGCTTATCATTGTCAACGATATTGCTGCTTATATTTTCGGGTTTTTCTTTGGGAAAACTCCTTTAATTAAGCTATCGCCAAAGAAAACATGGGAGGGTTTCATTGGAGCATCTGTTGCTACCGTCATTTCAGCCTTCTTCGTAAGCATCTATCCATCTAGTAGGAAATAGACCAAGATAGTGAAAAATCTTTTAATATATTTTATAATTGGCCAATACCATCATTATAATTCACAAGATTATCACAAATTTGTTTCACTTGCTTTCCAGCTTGCTAATATATTGGGCCGCTTTGAATGGTTGACATGCCCAAGAAAGGTAATTGTTAGCTTATACTCACTCTATATTTAAATTCATTTTGTGCTGTTGTAACTTTCTTCTTTGGGGACAAAATGTGTTGTGTTGTGCAATTTCTGGAATTGTATTCTTGTTAACTAAGGAGATATAGCGCTATATACATAAAAACAACATTCAAAATGGTCTCATAAATATATTAGACATCAGATTGTTTTTCCTGGGAAAGAGTCTGAAAGCGTTTTTGTTAATCAATGCGGTTATCCTCATTCACCTCATAGTTGAAATGAAACCCAACGTGTCTTTCAATTTCTGGTGATATGTAGGATTTATCATCTGGCTGGCTTCACTGCGATCCTGGTACACTGTTTAAACCTGAGGGTTTTGCTCTGCCAGAGTGGTTTCCTGAATGGGTAAGTATTTCTTCCTCATCAGATTATTGGAGTAGCCTTTCTGCAATCAAATGGGCGACATGAAATTCGTAACAATGTTGTAGTTGCTATTATCTTTCTGATATTTTTAGATAATTTTGTGTTGTAACATATTCATTTCCAGATTATGGCTACTTATGTGCTATCACACACTTTAAAACTTTCACAGTTCCCATGGAGAGAGATTTCCATTTTGCCAGTACAATGGCATGCTCTTTGTCTTGGCCTCTTTGCGTCGATTATAGCACCTTTTGGAGGCTTTTTCGCCAGCGGCTTCAAAAGGGCTTTCAATATCAAGGTTTAATATCATTTTGTTTCTAAGCTCTGAACTAACATATGCATGATGTTCGTTTTATCAAGATTAACAAAGAAACTCTTAAAGTTCTTTGATATCATATGGTTTCTGTTTTTCCTTTTTTTCAGGATTTCGGTGACAGCATTCCTGGTCACGGTGGGATTACTGATAGAATGGACTGCCAGGTGAATTTATCACGAAATACACGCAGGGGGAGCTTCAGCACCCCCAACCAAATCTGTTATTTTTTGTAAATAAAAATTAATCTTAAGTATTTATTATTTTCGCAACTATTCCCGATTTTTATCTCGCTCCAAACTATTTTGAGATGTTGGGTCATAATAACACTTGTTCTCATATTGTTTCTTTTGGTCTAAATATTTGGTTTATGCAGATGGTGATGGCTGTTTTCGCATACATCTATCACCAGTCATTTGTCGTGCCACAGAACTTATCACTCGAGATGATTATTGATCAGGTAAAGCGATACATAATGTAGCCATTTAGGGGGGTTTTGCCATCACTCGTGAATGATCTATCTTTGTCGTGTTGGTGTAGATAATGATGAACCTTACCTACGAGGAGCAACGATCTTTGTACACAAAACTGGGGCAGATGATTATGGAGAGAGCGATAGGAGAATCCTGAAGCCGATAGCCTGTATGGGGAGATTTTTGAATCTGAATAAAATGACATTGTGTAGTTTTGCCTTAAATCTTTTTCTTGTACATGCTTCGGTTTTCCCTTTTGTTTAGGCACTCTACCCTTTTTGGCATTTGTATAGAATATAGATATATATGTCATATCGTCTTTTGCAATGTATTGCCATAATCTATCTACTTTCTTTGCACCAATGGGAAAATTCAGAATGGATATGCTACTTTTCTTCACGTTTTCTCTTATGGTTAATTTTACTTCTGATATTATTTTATTGAATTTTTAATGGATCAAACATACCACATTTTAGATAATACTTCAATTATTTATGCATTATTCTATGATATAATTATATAGAGTTAATTGTTGCTGAAATCACGAACTTTAAGCTAAATTTGATTTGTTATATGAACTTTAAAATTTGAAAGACAATTTATGAACTTTTAAATTTTCTGATTTTTCCCATAAACCATATTGCCACAATATGAATAATTTTCTGGAGATAATTCGTATTGGAAGATTTTCGAGAGGCAATTATAATGATTTACCATATATAGTTGGGGGAAAGGGAAATATGGTAATTATAATAATCAGTAATATTAATTAATACCAATATTACATATTCTATATATATCAAAAAAATTAGAATCTATGCAATATTACATATACACTATTGTAAATTTGTAATCTAAAAGAACTTATTAGGTATTGCAAAATTTGAGTTATGAATTAATTTTGAAGAATCATTATATGCAATACTAACACACACATATCTACCAGAACTGCAATCCCAAATTTTCACTTCCGAAAACAAATACTTTTTTTCATTACCCAAAACAATATACATATACACTATTGTAATCTAAAAGAACTTATGAAGTATTGCATAATTTTTTATTTATTTTTGGGGAATCTTGCGGTGTTGGACAGCAGCAAGTGTTTGTATTATTTGCACTGTCGAAAAAGAAACTAATATATAGTTAATAACAATCTAAAATTCCAAAACAGGTAAGTAGTAAACCCAACAAATTCCCAACTTAAATAAATTGCGTTACGACGTGACACAAACCAATAGATAGCTTAGGGTAGATGAGATTTCCTTTTTCTCTCTCATCAAGATTTGAAGGGGGCGGAAAAATGCCATCTAAATATATCCAGAAATGAAAACCTTGGTCGCTCCAAATTTGGACGAATCGACTCGGTCCGCCTCAAGATCCGACTAGCCCTTTGTACCGTGCGTAAGACATTATAAGCACAAAAAGAATCGCGCAAAAAATCCCTGTGCAGATGACCACCTGGAAACATCAAGCAGATAGTCTTGAGTCTAGTGAACAAGAATCGCATCGACCTAAAAATAAACAATTTGATCCTCACTACTGACCCATTTAAACATGTATCCGTGATCGTCGTTCCATGTGTATGGAATGTTCATACCGAAAATTCCAGCTACCAAAGAGTAAATGGATAAGCACACGGTTCCAGCGCTCAGAAACAGCTCCAACTGGCATAAGACAAGAAAAATATGAGCATTTTGGCAAGGCAGTGAAGGATGAATGATTAGATTGAATCTGCTACGACAGACCTGAATGAGCTGGTTTCGATGATTATCAAGCTGCAATGAGGTGCAGAATCGAGATTTAGATTATTAGATATTCGTAGACAAAGGCATATCAGGCACAACATTGGTCGTTTCTTTACCTGAATATTGATATAATCTTCGGTGTTATCAATGTATTCACGCAGCTGAATAACAGGGCAGTGAAAATTATCAGAATCTAATCAATATAATGATATTTGGAAACATGAAACTAATTACAGAAAACCATTATAATGCAACATTTTAAACAGAATTATATTCCCACTAATTAGAAGCACATTTTAAAAGATGATGTTTCGAAAGGCAAGTGCAATGGTTAACATACCGTGGTCAATTTGTTCAACGTGCCATCAATTTGCATGAAGTAGGCCTGTAAAACATATAGTAAGTCATCTATCATTTTATTAAGAGACCCAGCCTAGGGGAATATGGTTCGACAAATTACCTCAAGAAGCATTTCAAGTTCCTCAACGTCATTTTCATCCCCACGCATGGTTGCTATACTTGCCCTACTGGCCTTGGATATCCTGGAGCCTATGGTAGGGGATGCAAGAAACCAACTAGCTGCACCCGAGCCACTGACAGGTGATGCACCAGCCAACTTCCTCGATAAGTAGAGGTCGGCCATATCATCGTCGTCATCCAAAAGCTGTTCCAGTTCGTCTCGCACCTTCAGAATGATAAAGGATAAGTCTATGAATTAATAAATAAAATATCAATATGCAAAGAAGAGTTTAAGAAAAATATAAGCAGCACAATAAATACATGCGTGTCCAATATAAAGTGATATTCTCAATGAACTCCTCTTGATTTAGATTTGCAAATATCACTTTCTGAAACCAAAAAAAAAAATACATTAAAGAACAAGAGGAGTATATGTCATTGTTAAAAGCAATGCAATCAACTGAAGAATATAAGGGAAAAAATGAAGTTCCTTCATGCTAAGCAAAAAGGCGAGGAGGTTCTACCTTTTGCACACGAGCAGTCAACCGAGTCATTTGACTCTTTAACTTCCGTACCCGGTCTAGATTACGGCTACTAATCTGTAAACAAGTTGCACACAGAAAATGCAGTTGAAAGTAATCCGTAAAGAAAAGGAGAAGTCAACGTCCATAAAGGATATGTGTGTCAATAATCTAATACTAAGTCAGATAAAGTGAAAACAATTAAATAAACAGGTTGTGCAAGAAAGATCAGTCACAATTCCAACATAATCTACAAGTTCATTGAAAGATGAGGGAAAAATGAATTTGCCACATCACATATTATAGAACCTTACTCCAATGTGCTGCAGTTATATTTCACCTTTTTTCAATTTAATATATTACATATATATATGAAACACATAAATAAATTACCTTTGACGTAAGCATATCCAAAGCTGGGTAAACTGCACTCTCCAATTCAATTGTGCGAGCAGAAAGGAAGCTACAAATAGCTTCCAATGCCACCTCAAGGGCCCGAAACTCAAACGGAGAATCTGTAGTTTTTAGTGAGCCTATCAGGACTTGCATAAGATTGCATTGTAAAGAAAAAGGCATAAAAAGGATGTCCAGAGAGAATGAGAAACTGCAAGCAGACCCAGTGCTGCATCAAGCAACGAAAATTTCATTTCCCACTTAGGCAAAATAACGAATTTAGTATATACCATCTTCTTCACCAGTCTCATCATGCTGTGCAGGAAACTCCTTGCCATCACCATTAACTTCTCGATTATCAGTTAGTGGTTTCAATCGCCTTCGAAGGTCTTCCACTATAGGAACAACATTATCATCCAATGGATCACGAAGCAAAACCTATAAAGGATTATTTTGAAATTGTGTCAGATATAACTGAAAACATCATAGTTTCCAAGAGGCATTTTCACTATTTTAGTTGATTATCATGATACTTGAGCAAAAGCACCTGGTTCCAACCCTATCATAAGGTAATTCCTTGTGCAGCTGTGCTTGAACCGAAGATATAAAATTATGTTCAAACTAATTCAACTGTAATCCTGCTCAAGCAACACATTATATCGCATACAGGCAAATCGTAACATATTTATTATTTCATGAAGACTTGTCAGATAAAAAGCTTATAAAATCCCAAAACTCTGCTCCTACTTCTCATCTACTATACTGGTTGTAGTTAATAGATTTGGTCCAAACTAATAAGCAATAATATCAGTAATGTCTCGACAAAGTAAATACAGGAATAAAGGATTTGAAACAAGAGTAATACTTAAAAAAAAAGATATAAAACCTCACCTCTTCAGATGTGATTATAGCCTTGATATGCTGCACCAATAGAAAAAAAGATATAAGCTCACTGAACAAAAACACATCCGAAAGAAAATTACTGAAATTCAACATATCACATAAATAAAGGATATATAATGAACCATAAAATAATTAAAAATTACATTTTAACAATGATGTTCAGAGTCCAGGCTTTGATATGATGATATAAATAGGAAAGAAATATGAACCTTTAACCTCAAATCCAAAAAAATTCAACGACCCAGGGCACATATCACAACAATCTATTTTTCATAAAGAGATAGTAGAAAAAAACAACCAAATAAATAAAGTTGCAAACTGAAATCCAGGACCAAAAGAGATTCAAATGCAGCACAAGAAAAAGATACTATTTTATTTTTATAGAGGGAATTCGCTGCTGATAGCTCTCGCCCAGTGTCCCAATCCTTCTCCCGCCGCCTTCCGACCCGCGGGAGTATATATATATATATCAATCTCAAATGCACCAGGAATTTCGATTTAAAACTCCCACACGATCTTCAAAATTTAAAACCTTCACTATTCGAAACGACTAATTGACTGAGTTGAGAAAATCGCGACAGGTAAAAGGGAATTCAATTCATCACTCGGAATAACAATAAAAACTCCAAGCAACAATTACAGAAAACCCCCAAAAATCGATTACAAAAACATAAACCCTAAAGAAAAGTGGAAAAGTTTACTTCCAAATTGAGAACAATGGCTCTCTCGCGGCCGAGGATGGTGGATGGGTACGACAAGAGGGGGTCGAGAATGCGAAGATCACGAGCGTGTATTTGCACGCGATGCATGATCGCATACTTGTCGACATCGAGAACTATTTCTTGCCCCGAGGAATCCAACAGGATCCAGCTGCGCGACCCGCCGCCCTTCTTCTTCAATCCGCCAACGGCATTCAGAGGATCCGCCGGCACAACGTACCCTCCTTCTCGACCCGTCATCGCAAATTCACATCACAATACCAACCAGAATTTTCGTCGGTATTTCACGCAATTGTGTGATTTTTATAGGCGTGCATGAATTTGAGCGTGTGGATTATGTACTATAGTTTAGTACCGCTGTGTCTGTGTGTGTGTGTTTTTGAGAATAGTGTGTGTGTTTGGAGAAGGAGAAAGGTTGAAAGGGGGGCGGGGGGTTGAGATTTCTCCTACTTTATCAAAAAAGACAAAATAAAATAAATATATATATTATAAAATTACATACAGTAATCCTTTTACTAATATGATTCTTATTCTTCTAATTACGTCAATCACTCGCTTACTCGTGTATTATAGAGTAATTTGACCTCTGTCACATAAAGTAGTGCTCCATCTAAAATCTGCATCTCTTAAATAAATTTCACGACTAAATTTCATTAAATAAGTAAAATTAACCCAATGACTAGTAGACATTTCACAGAACTACTTGGTGAAATATTTCTCTCTCGCTCAAAAAACCCTAGGCGGCGCAACTAGGGTTTGTTGGCTAGAGACGACGTCTGTTGCTCCCTTGGTTAAAACTGAGGGATGTTTTTCTTTTCCTTGGCTTCGGCTAAGCGACGCTGTGAGGGAGATGGACCCAGAAGAGATAGCTCGATTGGTGAAGGAGCTTAACCTATCCAAAGAGACGAAGGAAAACATAGTTGATTACCAAGTATCATCGCATGACAACGAGGTGTGGAAAACCAAACGAAAGAAATACGTGGTTGGAAAAAATTTTGCGGCGCGAGTTGTGAATAGAGACACCTTACGCGTTCATATCCCTCGAATTTTACAACTTCGGGCGGAAACTGATATTGAGATTGTTGGGGATAACCTATTTGTGATCGTTTTCGGAACGGACAGGGAGAGACGCCGTGCACTATATGACGGACCATGGCACTTCTTTGAGAGCTTAATGTTGTTTAAAGAAGCGCAAGGACTGGAAACTCCAGCCGAGGTACAATTCCGAGAGTTTACTACGTGGATTCAATGCCACAACATGCCGCTAGCATGTATGAACCCGGAGACGGTTCGACGAATAGGGGAAAAGGTCGGAAGAGTGGAAGAAATCGATACAGGAACGGGGGGAAATTGTATAGGCCAATATGCGAGGATAAGAATCGCCCGCGACATATCAACACCGCTACAATGATGTGTGGTAATTAGACCGGACGATGGATCCGAGCCACACACGATCCTAATAAGGTACGAAAGACTACCGGAATTCTGTCAAGCATGTGGAAGAGTAGGCCACACAAGTAGACACTGTGAAGACCCCATGGTGGACAAAGAGAAAAAAAAGAGTACGGCCAATGGCTCAAAGCGGCTAGGGCAATGGAATATCGACAAACGAAAACCCACGGCACAGCCAAGGAAAAGTCAGGCACTTCCTCATCCCCAACATCGGCCAGCAGAACGAGATCGCCACGGAAAAAAGAGCACGGGACAGTGGCCTTACTGACGAGGAGAACACCGGACAACTCGTTGGCGAAGGCGTCTAATCACATTGAAGAAGAACAGATAGAGCAGCAGATGGTAAGCCAAAAGATTGGCAGCAGTGGAACGGAAAAAGGAGAAAACGTGGGAATGTTGAGTGGAGACGGTGGGGAGAGATGGGAGACACGAGAGAAGCAGGCCCTAATAAAAGGGGCAGTACAAGAAGTTCTAGAGGACAAGACTCTGAAGCCAAAGCAGTTGACTCGGAAACGAGGTGGGGCAACTAGCGGCTGGAAGAGGAGGGCCCGTGAGAAGCGCAGTGAACATGAAGTCACAATGGAGAATGCATCACAAGACATAGCAGGAGCAGTCGGAGTTAAAAGATGTGGAGAGAACGTGGAGGAAGAACACAACTCCCCCAAACGCAAACGACTATAACAAAGGGACCGCAGCCTCCGCCAGTTGCAATGAATTGCCTAATTTGGAATGCGCGCGGTTTAGGCAGCCCGGGCGCATTCCATAGATTGCGGCAACTGGTTGCTGCGGCTGCACCAAATCTAGTGTTCATAAGTGAAACTAGATTGATGATGAGGAAGAGCGAATGGATACGGCAGAGCTTACGGATGAAGGGCCTTTTTAATGTGGATGTCAGGGGCCAAAGCGGAGGACTAATATTGATGTGGGATGACAAGCTAGAGTTAAAGATCCAGTCATACTCCGAGGGACACATAGATTGCTTGGTCGAAGGGCGTAGCTAGTCGGGGGCGATTTTAATGAAATACTTTCGAAAACCGAAAAAAAAAGAGGGCGTTCACGACCTAGCGCCCAAATGGAATCCTTTCGAGACGCGGTGATGTATAGCAGACTTAATGAAATCCCCAAAGCAGACCGGGGATTCACATGGTTTAATAAGAGAGAAAGGGATCCGATTTATGGCCGATTGGATAGGTTCCTGGTAAATGCGGAATGGATATGGAAGAATGATAATGCGACAACAAAAATTCTGTACTTCTTTGGGTCGGATCATTGCCCGGTGTTATGTGAAAGGAAAGGAACGAAAGAGAAGGCAAACGCACAAGGGAGAGTGATATTTTATTTTGAGGAAAAATGGATGCTAGAAAAGGAATTCTTCCCAGACTTTCTATGCGAATGGAAGTCCTTAAAAGGGAGGCAGACCTAAAGGAGAAATTGGAGGCTAGTGGAGCATTCTTACGTCGATGGGCTAAAGAGAAGTACAGGAGTAAAGAAAAGAAACTCCAAAGGATAAGACAGGAGATGCAGTTAACTATGCAGGCAATAGGTGAAAAGCACATGACAAACAAACTTGTTACCTTGAACAAGGAAATTGAGCACGAGGAGGAAATAGTGTCATGCCACTGGCGCCAGAGGGCGAGACTAAATTGGATGGCATATGGTGATAGAAACACAAGAGCTTTTCATGCGCGGGCATCCCAACGGCAGAGGAGGAATAAAATAGAAGAACTCGAAGATACGAGAGGAGAGATGAAAACAGAGGAGGAGGACAAAGCTGAGATCATCTGTAATTTCTTCTCAACGTTATTTAAATCGAGCAAGCCGGCGAATGAAGACATGGCAAGCGTTATGGAGGCTGTTGAGGAAAGGTTTGGAGAGGATGAGAAAGCGGTACTTCAACGAATTTTGGGGAAGAAGACGTGAAGAAGGCAGTGTTCGACATGCACCCAACAAAGGCCCCGGGTCCAGATGGGTTTCCAGCGAGATTTTTCCAAAAAATTTGGCCGGAGATGGATGACGAGATCACAGAAGTTGTGTTGAGGGTTTTGAACGAAGAAGAGCCGATTGCAAAATAGAACGAGACACTTCTGATTCTTATCCCCAAAAAGAAGAAGCCGAAGAAAGTTTATGAATTTAGACCTTTGAGTCTATGCAACACGATGTATAAAATCGTGGCGAAATGTATAGTCAACCGTCTGAAAACGGTAATAGGAAAGGCTATCGACGAGTACCAGAGTGCGTTTATCACTGGACGCTCGATCACAGACAACATCCTCCTCAGTTATGAAGCACAGCATTGGATACGCGATAGGAAAAAAGGAAAGATAGGGTACGCGACGATGAAGATGGACATGAGTAAGGCGTATGATCGGGTTGAATGGTGTTTTCTCGAGGCAATGATGCATCAGATGGAATTCCCCGACAAAATGTGCAAATTAATAATGCAATGTGTGAGAACGGTGAGGTTCTCGATTATCCTCAACGGGAGCGTTTACAGGGAGATCAGACCGGAACGAGGGCTGCACCAAGGGGACCCTCTATCCCCTCTTTTGTTTGTGATTTGTGCGCAAGGTTTTTCCTCGCTTATTAGGAAAGCCGAAAGAGAAGGAAAGACTAAAGGGATCCATATAGTCCCAAATAAGGTAAACCTCACACACTTATTCTTCGTTGATGATAGCATAATGTTCTTCCAAGCCAAGGAGGATTACGCACAACAGATTAAGGGGGTTATTAAACAATATGAAACTGCATCAGGCCAAGCTGTAAACTTTGAGAAATCGTCGATAATTTTCAGCCCCAACACAAAGAGGGAGGAAGTAGAAAAAGTGAAGGATGCTTTGCGAATGCCGGAGGGCACCAGCCTACATTTATACTTGGGGATACCAAATCTAATCCTACGACAGAAGCGACAACAATTTGGTTACATCAAGGATCGTGTGATGCGAATAATAATGGAATGGAACCAAACAAAGGATTTCTCCAATGGTGGAAAGGAAGTTCTCCTGAAGGCGGTTATTCAAGCGATTCCTACATACGCGATGCAATGCTTTAAGTTGCCAAAAGGAATTTGCGACGATATTCAACGTGCATGCGCTTCTTTTTGGTGTAATGATAAGGAAACAAAACGAGGCATGCACTGGATGAAGTGGAAAGCACTTTGTCGACCAAATGAGCTAGGGGGGATGGGTTTCAAGGACATGACTATGTTTAATCAAGTTCTATTAGCGAAACAACTTTGGCGAATGGTCGTGAGTCCGGAATCTTTGGTAGCACGGGTTTTCAAAGCAAGATATTGCAAGGACATTGATTTCTTGGAAGCAAAGGCGCCACCACACTGTTCCTATGTGTGGCGATCTATCATAGGAAGCAAGGAGGTGTTAATCGACGGTATGCGATGGAAAGTGGGGGACGGGACCAAAATTCATGTTTTCCAAGAGAGATGGGTACATGGGCTGCATGATGGGGGTGTAAAGGGCAAAGGGGAAGGAGAATGCCCTATAGAAAAGGTAAATGAGCTAATAACACATTCGAAAACGTGGAATGAAGAACTGCTGCACAAATGGTTCCCGATACATGAGATAGATGGAATACGCAACACCCCTATCGGAGAATGCGGCGACGTGGATAAGCGATGGTGGAAACATGAGCCGAAAGGCATTTTTACGGTGAAATCTGCCTATCGGAGACAGATTGAGAAAGCGGGATGCACGAACGAGGGAAGCACAACGAAACCATCGTGGTGGAAAAACCATGTCTGGGCAATAAACACCCCCCCAAAAGTGAAGATATTCATGTGGCGAGTAATGAACCACGTAATCCCAACTGAGGCAAACCTTAAAGCGCATCACGTGCCGACAACCTGGATATGCATCCACTGCAAGGACAGAGGGGCTACGACAGAGCACCGATTGTTGTACTGTCCGCCAGTGAAGAAGATATGGAAATGCAGTCGGTTCTGGAGAATCCTGCAGTACGAATCCATGGTGGGAATTAAGGCCATAGCGGAAGCAGTAAAGGACAGCTTTGGAGATGATGAATATGATCTATGGTGCGTACTTATGTGGCAGACATGGGACTACATCTGCAAAAAATCATTCGGCAGCGAAGGGAGACCATTCCCACCGAATGAAGAATCGAGCGAGGCTTGTGCGAAGCCTTTAAAACTGCTCGGCCAGTTCTGGAAAAAGCCCAAGAAATGGGAGTAAAACAAGGGGAACGCCGATGGAAGAGCCCACGTCACGGCTGCTTCAGAGTGGATGTGGATGCGATGTACAATCCGGAAGAAATGCAATATGGTACGGGTGTTATAATTCGGGATGAAGCATGCCAGATAATAGCTGCGAGGTCGACGAGAACTCCACCACGAACAAATGCAATGTTGGCGGAATTGTTGGCGATAGTGGACGGGATAATTTTCAGCATGGAGTGTAAGGTAGCGCCGATAGAGGTTTACACCGATTCGTTGTTGTCGGTGCGCTTACTCTCTCACGAGGAGGAAGCGAAAGAGATTCTGCCCGAAGACATCAGAGAAATAATTGAAGTAGCAAAAGACTATATGTTGGTGGGAGTATACCATGCTAGACGGGAAGCGAATACGGCAGCTCATGCTCTAGCGCAATATGCGCTGCAGATAGAGACCACCAGGATTTGGCGAGAGAATTATCCTAGATGGTTATTAGATATTGTATCGAATGACCGTCCCACCTAGTTAATCTCAGTTGTTTTTTGGTGTTCAAAAAAAAAACCCAATGACTAGTAACTTCGCGTAATCCGTTGAAATTCGACTAGAAATTACTTTATGTCGTAATTTATAATCACTTTATATTGTTTATAATCATAGTATATAAAGTAGTCTTTTATATAAATTATATTTTTAACTAATTTTATTCGACTAAATTAAATTGGTGGTACAATAAATGATAAAATTCAATCACTTTTGTCAATTAAATGTTAATTTTTGTAGGCAGCTAGAATATAATTACTTTTTTACAAGCACCTGAGTTTTGTAAGATTTATGAACATTATCTTATCTGAAGATTGAAATATTACATTTGACTTTTGTATGTCAGACTTCTGAGTATCATCTTGTCTGAAGTTTGAAATATCATATTTGACTTTCGAGCATCGCCATCTGAAGTTTGAAAGAGCATAAATAACTTTTAAGCAAATCTCATTTGGAACTTGAAAGATCATAATTGATTTGTGAGAATCATATCATCTTAAGTTTGTAAAATCATAATTGACTTGTGAGAATCATCTCGCGTGTGCCTTGAATAACCATAACTAATTTGTGAGCATATCCTCGTCCGGAGTTTGAAAGACTATCCATAATTGAGTTCTAAGCATCATCTCATTAGGAGTTTGAAATATCTAAATTGAGTTCTAAACACAATCTCGTTTTGAGTTTGACAAAGCACTTCTAACTTGTCAGCATCAAATCGTCTAGAGTTCCAAGTATTATCTCATATGGAGTTTGAAAGAACGGAACTGATTTGTGGGTATAATCTTGTCTGGACCTTGATAGGCAAGAACTGAGTCTGAGCATTATATCATTTATAGCCAAAATTAAGTTATGAGCATCATCTCATAAGAGCTTGTTAGACCATCTATAATTTTTTAATATTATTTTATCTAAAATTTGAAAGGCCATGACTGTGTTATGAGAATTATTTTATTTGAAATTATAAAAAACTATTTATTAACTTTTAGCAAAAATGTTTATCAATTAGTTGCTAATTAATAATTCAATACAAAGGATAATTTTTCCATATTAAGCAAATAAAAAGCTTATGTAGACGTGTGAATATAAACTATTTCATATAATAATATCAGTGTCTATAAAATAATCTTATGTTTACAAAATAATTTGATTTTTCAGATTTCTTGACTACCCTGGTAAATTCGCCATTTTTATTTTATTTATTTTTAAAAAGTTTGATGACTAAATTAAATTTATAGTTTTTACATTAACACTAAACCGAATTTCCCTTAAACCAACATTAAATAATTGAAATTTTCAATCAGATTATCGGTCAATTTAATTAAATCAAATAATTTTTTATTATGAAAAAAAAGTAATAATTCGTACCAAAGTTGGTTGATTTGATTTTATAAGAAATGACCAAACAAAATTATCGATCTTTTTTAATTTTTCGATAATGAAGCATAACGTATAATTAATTAACTTATCATTTCGAATGAGTTAATAATGTGCTATCCAATCAATCTAACAAAATGTTAGATATTGTTATACATAGTTTTAGATCATAAAATTAGTTTATCGTTTAAAATTAAGAGGTATAAAAATTGATGTGGGATTCCAATTGATGAAGTCTAAAAAACCATACAAAATAAAATTTTTATTTATTATTCTAACACAGACGTCTATTGTTTAACAAACTTAATTATTGGCCAAAGTATTATTAATCAAATTAAATTGAATTTTTAGTAGCGAATATAATTATTTATGTGGCAAACTAATTGATTAATTAGCCATATTAAATTCATGGCAATATATATGTAGGATGAGACACTACACATAACTATTTATGAGCTTTACTTAAGATGGAGTATGATTTTAAATCAATGTGGGATATGAGTTATGAGCACCATTCGTGAACATTGCTTTCGGTTAGTCCATATTAGCATTATTTATTTTGTTTTATACATTTAGTTTGATTCTAATATTTTAAAAATTATTATTAGCACTATTAATTTCAACTTATATAAAAATTATAACTCGATTTATTCTTTTACTCATTTATCTTTATAGACAAATGCTCATGCTAACGTGATTCAGGCCAGCTCAAACTCAACCAAGAATCCAATCATGATCCGTTATATAAAAGTAACAAATGTAATAAATAGAAATGATTGTTGTTAATATAAATGCCAGTATATTCCAAAATAAAAGTAACAATGCTTATGTTTAAAAATGAAAATTGTAAAAGAAACAGTTGTTATAAATAAGTTACAATTATTCAACATAATAGTGACAATGTTCCAAATAAAAGTGACAATTTTTATAATTAAAAGTAACATTTTAAAAGTGATTATTGTTCATAATAAAAATGACAACATTGATGAATAAAAGTGACAGTTCATATATACAAAAATAAATGGATCAAGTCTGAATCGGTGTTGGGTCGGATCCGATCAGTACGCACAATGAACTAGAGCTCACTGCAGTACACCTTACTTTTATATTACATCGCGCGCTTCAGTTCACCAATACATTATGTGAACGTGTTAATTTCATCTAGATAATAAGCCAACTATGTAGTGCATTGATCATAATTTAGACACGAGATCTAACAAAAAATTGAATTTCTACCTGCATAGCCTTCTATATATTGTGCAGCTGTTGTGCTACCAGATAATTTCGAGATTAATTGGAATATTTAATTATGCTATTATAAACTGCTAACCATCTGACATTAATATA
>JAYDZE010239854.1:0-38769 GCA_034509125.1 Monilaria moniliformis
CCTGGATCGTGAGCATTGATCATTGTACTTTGTTCTAACACGACTAAGCCAATTCTTGATTTTCATATTGTTGTTTTCTTGTCTTCGCTATATCTTCACTTTTAAAGATAAAGTAACTTGCCTGTTAAATGTTGAAGCTGAATGATGCGGCCTTTGATCTCTCAAACGGCACTGTCAAAGATGAGGTCGGTTAAGTACCATCCTAAGGCTTTTTATCCCTTTACATTATTGATTGAAATGCATTTGAGCTGTTGAAATGATTAATGTTTTGTATTTCAGTGTGGTGAAGAGGCCGGAGAGATTTTGTTAAATATAAGTCGAGCATGGGAAAATGCAGAGACATCGACCTCAGCAGCTTTAATGAGCAAGCTCCCCCAATTAGTGGGCTCTCTCACCAGTAATAACAAGTCAGGCAAGTTTGCAGTGATACCGTCTCTTTCGTGTTTCAGAAAACATTTGTATCAGTGCTTACTGATTTCAGCTTTACTGTTAGTTAGCACTTGGCAAGCGCATGGTTTCGGCTTCTAGAAGGTTCCAGGCGATGGGTCAGTATGGTCAAGGTGAACTGCAAATGGTATGAACATAATCTTGTCTCTGTCTCACCTTAAGAGCTATAAATGGAGTCGTGAAAGTACATTCGTTTCTCCCTTGAGTTTCTTGTTTCTTCGTTTGCCCATTCACCATAAGCATTCTGCACCTCAATTTACTTTTGATAATTCTTAATCAGCATAGATTGCCAAAGTCATGTACAGAGCAGGAAAGGCATTGTCCGAAACTCCAGTTTCTGAGGTAGCTGATGAAGAACCAAAACAGGAAACTAGGGTTCTAAAGGTATCGTCATCTTGCAATTGAACGAAATCATGTTCTATATTCTCTATATTGTGGAAATGAGCCAGTCATAACCCCGTCTCCCTGCAGTTTGGCGAGCTCCAGGTTGAATTGACTCCAGAAAAGGCATACGTCGGTGCTGTCATTGCCTTCTTCTTCGGGTACGCTTCACCTGAGCTGTGAGATTATTCATTTCTTGAGCAAAATTTGAGAAACTCGCGCCTTCTTTTTGAAAAATCCTCTTGCAGGATTCTCACATGGCAAGTGAGCCAAGGCATCCAACGCATACCAGAGAGCTCGTTGGAGTATGCAAATGACAACGCGCTGCTCCTTGCTAAGGTGCATAACATAAACTCATTTTTTGATGCATTTCGTTTTTTTAATTTTTTATATGATCTTCGCTGAATGGTGAGATTATGGGAAATGCAGTCGCTACGATTGACACTGCTGTCGATCTTCTACTCATCAACGATCCTATCTGCGTTCGCGTCTGTCGGGCTCGTCCTACTTGCAGGACAATTGAAGTCAAAAGGATAAGTGAAATTGTCTGCTCTTTGAATTGAATGCTCATCTTCTTTTGCTACAAGTTATGATGTAATCTTTTGGCTCTATAATGAAAGATGAAATTTCTCATAGTTTCATAATCTTATATAGTGTTTTTTCCTCCTTTTTGTTTTGTCAATTTCATGATTTGATATTCTTTCCCCACTTGTTAGAGTAAATTTTTGGTTAAATGTGAGTTTTTCTCATCCAATGCAGGTTATTTTGATCATCAGATCACTATACAAACAACACCTAGTAGTCTTTTATTTATTTATTTCTTCATTTATTTATTTATTTATTATTATTATTATTTAATTTCCAATTCTTCGAGAGGTATCGTGTGTACAAAATAAAATTATCAATATATATAAATATATATATATATATATAATATTTATGATGTCATCTAAAACAATATGAAATATTAAATCAGAGAAATATATACACTGACAGTAGGTGTGGTGTTAGCTCACCAACTACTTATCACTAAATTATGATTAATTTGGACTTCCTTGCTTATAATTATGTCTGAAAATGAATCAAGAATCTTCTTGTTTGAAAAATAGGCAAACATTTATTGCTGCCACACCATATCCAGACATGAACGTTTTCAGGTATTTACTTGTTTCAATTTTATAATTTACTGTCGGTGTACATCTGACTTTCATACTTCATATTTCTTCTTTAATTTATTTGGTGACCAATTCTTCAAAACGACAAGTCAACCTTCTCATCTTAATTTTAGCCTCTTGAATTACATGTGTTGTTTTCTATCAGCTGTGTTTACGCATCTTAGACATAATTTTTTGATAAATTCTAAATATCATTTTTATATATATAGGTTGTGCAGTGTCATTTGGTCCATTTGGAATATGTTATGATTAAAGTTGAATAATTTGATTTGTTTATTCTCGTTGAGTTGTTTTCCCTAATAAATATTCTAGTATGTTGTGTTTTTTTAATCTGTTTTATGTATTTATTTACGTACACAATAAAATGATTTGATTATTGGTTAATTGTTTTTTACATGTCAATTATCTTATCGCTAAACGTTGTTTCTGCTGATTTGAATGAATAAAATAGCTTCAATTCCCTCTAAGAAAAATATATCTCGAGTAGTATATATTGCATCTTCACTAAGCTTTATTACGTTACTGACTTCAATGCAAGTAAATTTATCCCATATTGGTTATGTAAGACAACAAATGTAAGATTTATAGACTAAATAAACTCTCTCTCTTGATAAACTTGTTTTTTAGGATGAATTCTCTTATTTGATATGTAACATTAGTATTTTCATGAAGAGTACGATGACTTGGAGTGGTGGCCTAGGAAATGAGCCACGTGGTTGTGAACCAACAAGGACGGTGGGGTTGATTGTTACAGACTCCAGTTCAAGGAAATTTGTCCCACATCAATTGTGTAAAGCAATAGAGCGAGACCAACGAGAACGTTTGGGAGCAACTCAGAGTGGTGGCCAGGGAAAAGAGCCAGCCATGACCAACGAAGACGTTAAGTTAACCCTTAAAAATGGTCGATTGTTATAGACTCCGACAGAATGAAAACTTATCCCACACTCTCTACTAAAACAAGACATGGGTTTGACAATTGGTATGGTTTATTTAATTGAGACAAAGCTATCACAAGACATGGATTTGAAAATTGATATGGTTTATTAATTTGAGACAAAGCTATCATGACAACTTATTCAACTTAGATATTATATGTTATACACCCCAAACGCCTACGGTTTCCATAGATTCTTTTACTCAATAAAAAAAATGTTTGGTTAAGTCCAAAGATTTAAAGAAAGTAAAAAATATATATTATTCTGTTAGATTCTTCTATATGTAAAATATGTGAATTGATCCGGGATTAGTCTTTGCATTAACGTGGGCGCTTCACAGCCTTTTACTTGTATAGTTAAATTACATAGTAATAATAATTTCTTTTGTAAGAAAAGTTCAAATTGTCTAATTAATCCCATTCAATAAGCCGAAATTAAGTATATATTATTGTTATTGGCTATAGATTTTTTTATTTATTTTTCCTATATTTTAGTAGAAAGTATGGACTTCAGATTCTTTGAATCTTTCACAAAACTTGATGGTTGAATCATATTTTATTCTACTTTATTTTATTTAGAGTTAGGTTTCAAGCTTACGCAAGTTGATCAATTATGTATTTGTCGGGCTCAGCCTGGGTAATCACTATCTTTTTCTTAATCTATTTTCTTAGGAGGCAATTGTAGGCTTTAATTTATAACACTATTAGCTGCATCTCTGATTATTTAAATTTAAAAGATTCAAGTGGTTTATCTATTTCATTGAATTGCAATTTTAGTGAGAAAATTGCTAATTAAATTCCAAATTTCCAATCATTCGACCTTATTGCAGATTATACTTAATTTGTAAAATGTTTTAATAATATCTTTTCTCTTTTGTTTTTTTCTAGTAAAATTAGATTTATGAATTTTTATGCGAATTTAGAGTTGAGATTTATACGTCCATTATCTGAATTGTCTTCATGTATTGTCAATTTTATCTTTTCGAACGTCCGAAATTGCAATTCGAAATGCTGGAAAGCCCCAACTCTGATGTACCCACTCTGAACTCAAACACTCAGTTATCAGACGTTTACGATAAAATTTACAATATGAGAGGATAACTAGACATTCGAAAAAGTTCGCCATCAACAAATTTTTAGTGTGTACGTCAGATGAATATACACATCTCAACTTCAAACTCGTGCGAATAATTAGGAAGAACAAATTTACAACAAATTAAAAGACTGAGAAAAATTATTAAAATATTTGAAAATTTAGATATAATTTGAACCAAGTCGAAAAGAGTATAATTTAATTGCAATTATCTCAATTTTATAAATAAGTTAATGGAATGCTACATGTATAACTTACTCAACTTGAAATATGCTAGTGACGATGTAGCGATATGGATGGCACATTTCCTTTATTTAATAATCTCTATCATGTAATGATGATTTGGACAGTAAATTAATTTTATTTAATTAAAGTATGTTGCTAATAGAGCGATTAACACATACAGAAAGAAGAGTCTGATACACTTTATTCAAACAGAAAACCGTTCTATCTTGAGTATTTTAATCTGTTAAAAATTATAAATTAATTTGACCACTTGGAAATTATCTAAAGCTCTAATTAGTGAAATGTCTGACTTTTTAAAGTAGAGATCCAGTCTTCACCATACCTATCTCACTAAAATCATTGATTACCTATGTTTAGGCAATAAAAAATTATAATGGTTAATTATCAAATAATGTATGGTTTTCACATTAATGTAAATTTATCTTTTCATTTTAATATAACCTAACCGGCCCCTCTCTCTATATACATATTCTTTAAATTTGAAATTTAGATAACACAAAATTAATTAGTATGGAAATATTGACTATTTAGTGTTGTAGATTATATAGTTTGAATTTATATTCCAACTTGGTGTTGTAACTTGTAACTAAAAAGTTACCAAATGACACGAATGAAGCCTAACTCCAGTGATAAAATTGAGGCAGCCAAATACTTTTCTTAACAAAAGGTCTTGGGTTCAAATTACGGAATGACAATTAAAAGGTCAAGATCAAGACTTAAATGTTTAAATCCAAAAAAATCTAGTTTTGATAGGAATAATAAAGAATATTGAATCAAAAAAGAATCTCATACTTTCTTTCCCATTAGAACTCCTTCACACGACTATCAAACTTGTATTGATATTTAATTTAGAGGATGATTGGTAATGCCATGAATACCTAAATCATCGATCCTCCAATATTTGAAGATGGTCCCCTCACATTCACATCTAGCAAAGAGTTGACCTTTTGATATCCACCAAAGAGTATCAAATCTCAAAATTATAAATGACGGAAACTCTATCATAATGATGTATAATTATAATAAATGACATATTTAATTATTATCAAATAAGTATAAATTAAATTAATGCCTTTAAACTTCCACCTCACCCTTTTCTTTGACGCGAATTTCCAACTCAACATTAGCGTTTGACTTTCCTATCCTTTATTAATCATAATATTAGTATATTTAATGGCCATGAAATTGTAAGAAATGATTCTTAATATTTCTGATCTCAAAAGTCTTATGTTCGAATTTTACTAACATTTTTATAAATTTGAGCTGTTATATCTGATTTTTTAAGATGGTTTTGCCGTCATGTATAATTTGCATACTACTATATAAGAACATGAATTTATCCTATGCGATTTAAAGAGACAATATCCAATTCTAGCACTTTCCATATAATAAAATGAAATCCTATATCTATGTAGATGAAACATGAAAGTAGTAGCCATTTTTTACTATTATGGCCTTACACGTTTACATGATTTACACAAATTTTATAAAATTCATATAACAGTGTACATAATATTGTTACACAAAATTTTCCGTGTATTACATAGCTACAATTTCATATTACTATATGTCATCGGCTATTACAGGACTGTCTCGTAAATTAAAATAGCTATCGTAGATTCTCATGATCATAAATACGAAAACATAACACAAAAATGGGAATATAAGTAGAAACAAATATTAATTGCAAAACAAGTATTAATTTCACATTACCTTTAAATCAACACACGTATAATACGCAACAAATACCAATAAAATACACACAAGACAAAACTAGAGACCACCGCATATAAACACATATATTTATGTCCAAAATATACCAATTACGTGACATAAGCCTCTCACAATCTCTATAAAATCAACTCCAATAATTCATTCTCACTCCAAAATCTTTTTTTCCCAAACATGGCTGATCCCATGAGCTGCACAGCCGCCGACCTCCTCCCACTCCTCGGCTCCGGCGCCAACGCCACCGCCGCAGCCGCCTTCATCTGCGGCCGCTTCGACGCCGTCTCCGAGCGCCTCTCCGAGGCGACGTACGCCATCGACAACACGTACCTCCTCTTCTCGGCTTACTTGGTCTTCGCCATGCAGCTCGGCTTCGCCATGCTCTGCGCCGGCTCGGTCCGAGCCAAGAACACAATGAACATCATGCTCACAAACGTTCTCGACGCTGCCGCCGGCGGCCTCAGCTACTACCTCTTCGGCTATGCCTTCGCCTTCGGTGGGCCCTCCAACGCCTTCATCGGAAAACACTTCTTCGGCCTCAGAGATTTCCCCTCTCCCGCGGCGGATTATAGCTTCTTCTTGTATCAATGGGCTTTCGCCATTGCTGCTGCAGGTAAATATTCATCACTTTTTCTTCCTTTTTTTTTTTTTTTGTATATGAAATTGTGGTTAGTAAATACTACAATATATTTTGTGAATAAAAAATATTTATGAATTTAAGGGGATTAAAGGGAAAAGGTCTTGAGAAATAATATGGCATTTATTGGTAGCTTTAATGCAGAATGTCAACGGCTGTAGGAATTGAAAATATGGGAAAAATTTGGATATTGAACCAAAAACAAAGGGAAGAGAAATTCTGGGCTTCTTCTGCTGCCATTAATAATAGGTAGTAAGATTCTATTTCTTTGGATCTTTATAACTCGAGGTTTAAATTTGGGTGTTGCTAGTTTTCTCCACGTGGGATGTATACTACTAAGTCGAATCTAAGTCGTCATGGGACAAATGTCTGAACAAGACGACTCTCGTATGAGATCTTCTGTTACAATTTCTTATAGTTAAGGACAGATGTAGAAGACAATTTTCTTATGACTCCATTTGATGATAAGGATTCGCGATAATTTTGTAGTTTTATAAAAAGAATATATAAATTATTTGTTTGGTGGGCCCAAAGCCCGTTCATCTCTTACGATATATTGTCGCTCTACGAGATTTTATGTTTTTTTTTTTTTTTAATAGAGTAGTGAAGGGTTGATTTGTCCAAAATCATAATATTGTGGTGTTGCATGTTTGTGATTAGGCATTACCAGCGGTTCTATTGCAGAGAGAACTCAATTTGTAGCATATTTGATATACTCCTCATTTCTCACCGGGTTCGTATATCCGGTGGTCTCGCACTGGGTCTGGTCCGGCGACGGTTGGGCCGGTGCGGGCAAGGTTGATGGGAACCTACTCTTCGGATCAGGAGCCATCGACTTCGCCGGTTCAGGTGTGGTTCACATGGTCGGTGGCATTGCCGGTTTATGGGGAGCGCTCATTGAGGGGCCGAGGATCGGCCGGTTTGACCACAGCGGTCGGTCGGTCGCCTTGCGCGGCCACAGCGCGTCACTAGTGGTGCTAGGCACATTCCTTCTGTGGTTCGGGTGGTATGGGTTCAACCCCGGTTCGTTCCTGACGATCTTGAAGTCATACGGCACGAGGGGGGCCTACTATGGCCAGTGGAGTGCGGTGGGGAGGACAGCTGTCACGACCACATTGGCTGGAAGCACGGCTGCCCTGACCACCCTGTTTGGGAAGAGGCTCTTGGTGGGGCATTGGAATGTGATTGATGTGTGTAATGGGTTGTTGGGAGGGTTTGCTGCAATCACCTCAGGCTGCGCTGTGGTTGAGCCATGGGCTGCAATCATATGCGGTTTTGTGGCATCTTGGGTTCTCATAGGGTTCAACAAGCTGGCTGAGAAGGTGAAATATGACGACCCGTTGGAGGCGGCGCAGCTGCACGGTGGCTGTGGCGCGTGGGGGTTGCTATTCACTGGACTATTCGCCAAGAAAGCTTTTGTGAACGAGGTTTATCCAGGGAGACCGGATAGGCCTTACGGGCTGCTCATGGGTGGTGGCGGGAAGCTCTTGGCCGCCCAGATCATCCAAATTCTGGTGATCATCGGGTGGGTCACGGCGACAATGGCACCACTGTTCTTGGCGCTCCATAAACTGAAGTTGCTGAGGATTTCGTCCGACGATGAAATGGCAGGAATGGATGTCACCAGGCATGGTGGTTTAGCCTACATCTACCATGACCAGGAAGACAACTCCAATCTGCCACAGTTCAAGATGACGAGGATCGAGCCAAGGGAGACTCCAACAGCGGAGCGCAGGCAGCAGGGTGCTTAGGTCTGATCCAGGCATGTTCAAGAATTCAGCATCTACTACAAACGAAGCAATGTTTTCCAAAACGCATTAGGCGTGAAACATGTCAAGAAGTAGTGGTATATGATAACAGTATTTCAGTATATGCCTATTGTTTGATGTTTTTTCTCTGTTTTTATGCCATCTAGAAAGCTTCTTTGTGGAACAGAGTCCTATATCGAGTTCTATGTCAAACTTCTATTTCAAGACAATGAATATTTCACATTCTATAAGATTGTATATATTCAACTTCATTCGTCTTAAAAACAAATGACATACACACAGAACGGTTCGTCAACAAGACATGCCAATATCATTTGCTCGACCGGGGCACAATGACACAATGAATAATAACAGTGGAAACCATATCAAATGCTCATAATATGATTCATGTCTGAAATGGGAGAACTGGAACCAAAGAAACTTAACCTTCAAGGGCAGTGCCGATCCACCACGCCTGGCCTCTTTCTGGATCCTCACCGGTTAGAAGTCAAGTGACTTTAGCAATTGAAGGCTGGTTTGCCTAAGGGTGGAAAAATTTTGTATGCAAACTCAAGATCAGAATAACTTGGTCCAAAATCCCAAAAATGGGAACATTGCAATCAAGAGTCTCATGAGCAATGGACTATCACCCTTTGTTCTCCTACTTATTTTCAATCTCTTGTTTGCTCCTGGTTCTTCTTTCTTCTCAATAGGTGCCATACGAGGATCCTTGTCCACTCTCACTGGATTATCTAGCTCGTCCCACCCTCCAAAATCTTGACGATTCCTACTCTCCTTTGCAGAATTATTATTCCCCTCGAACCAGGACTTGTAATTCCCAGCTTCCTTCCTCTTCTGGGTCCGGGCTTCCTTTTCTTTTCTTGCTCTAGAACGACCAGCGAAAGGTCTTTTCTTTCTCTTAGACTTCGATCTTGTTTCATCAGTCCTCCCCCACAGCGTGTCAGCAGCTAGAGAAAACGCTGACTGAGCAAGGGGAAGAGCCAACGTCATGATGATAGCATCAGGGCCCGTACCCATCAAAAACGAGATCACAACTGCCGGAACCATCCATCCAAAGGCTCGAAGTATCTGCATGATAGCCAACTCCATCATGTCACTGAAGTGCAAGAAAAACTATTCTAACTAATATAAGCAGCATTCATTATGCTGTGCATCATGACCTCTTGCTTTCATGCATCAAATACTAGAGCAACCAAAAAGCAATTAATCTAATTCTGAGAAAAGAATCTCTACATACAAACAAGAACGAAATGTTCAAGGAAATGTGAGAAACCAACTTCTCGAAGCCTCATCCGCTACTAAGAAGAGTCAATACAAAACATGAAACAGATGATAACTAAACACCATTTTTGCAGAACCAAGCAAAAATTAGCCATATATCAACTACTTGAAGCTCCAAATTGAGATCAATACGTCGTCGTTAAGACTACAATAAAACTAAAAAAATGTTTGGAGATTCACACTCTTCATATGTAGACTACAAGCTCAAAAATCATAGATTCTTTCACCAAATAAAATGCAGCAACAATATTGAGAATACTTCAGCTAACATGTTATTTTCAACCACTGTGTATAGAATTAAAACATCAAAAAATCACAAAATTAATTTAAATAAAACGAAAATACCATCAATTAACTTCTACATCAGTCAAGAATCAGTAGAACTAAGGATGAAAATTGTCATAATTCTACATTGATACAAGTTAAAAGCAAGCGAGAAATTCGACCTAATACACTACCTGTAAAACCCAATCGAATCCAATCGAAGCTTCGAGAATCCCAAAACCATCTTCTTCATCATCTTCTGCATCATCATCATCATCATCGGACCACCAAACCCTCTGCTTCGCGGCGTTCCCGAACCCGAATCCTTCCTCCTCACCGAACTTGTCCGTCGCATAAGCGTCGCTTATTCTGGACCGTCGATTGGGGTTCGAGTTCCCCTCCCAATTCCACCGCGAGCCGCCGCTCCGGCCACCGGTAAAAAACCGCCACCGGCGCGTCTTGTAATTGGTATGGCCGCCGTCATCTATGAATCTGCGGAAGTGATTATGAGAAGCTGGAACTGGGAATTCGTACAGAAATTGAATCGCTTGAGACCCCATTGAGCATGGGGCGATTGAGTAAGATTTTAGGAAACCGCCATTGTTGAGCAATTTGATTAGACTTTAGGAGGTACAACCACAACAGGCTGAGGTACAAAAGATTTATGGTTTGGCTCTTATCCACTTAAAACTTAGCTCGCCGCAAAATAAAAACTAATAAAAAATTAAATTGCAACCTTATAATAAAAAAGGTTAATTATTTTTAAAATCCAAAAATAACGATTTCTTATCATCTCTAACTGTTTTACCTAAAATAAGAACTGCTTAACTGAATTCGGATTAGTTTTTAAACTAATAACTGTTTTTCCTAAAAAAGTAACTGTTTTTAGCTCTTATCCACTTATACTTCTTCGTTCAGTTCATAAAACTGAATAGTTAGCTCGCCGCAAAATAAAAATAAATAAATAATTAAATTTCAACAAACGATTTCTTATTATCTGTAACTGTTTTTCCTCAAAAATAAAAATAAAAAATCTGTATCTGTTTAACTGATACAGTTTTTTCTGTTAAAAAGAAAATCTGTTTAACTGATTCGGCTAGTGGGCCCCAGTGCAATTGGATTAGAATCTCGGAACAGCCTGAGTTGCAAAAGCTAAATGCTTTAGCTTTTATCCACTTAAACTTCTTCGTTCATTTCATAATTAAATAGTAATCACAAAATAAAATATAAAATAAAAAATAAAAATAAAAATGAATACAAAATTAGATTACAACCGTATAATAAAAAAAGGTTAATTATTTTTAAAATCCCAAAATAATTTCTTATCATCTGTTAACTGTTTTTTCTTCAAAAAAAAAACTTGAACTGTTTTTTCTTCAAAAAGACAGTTTAGAAAAACTTGATCATATGTAACTGTTTAACTGACTCAATTTCTAAAAAATAAAAAAATTATCTGACTTTCGGCTAGTGGGCCCATTTGTAAATCCATAAAAATAATTAAAAATTAGATTGCAACCGTATAGCAGAAAAAGGGTTAATTATTATTTTTACAAATAGAAATGTTAATTATTTTTAAAATCCAAAAAGATTTTTAAACAATATCTGCAGCTGTATAACTGACTTAGTTTCTCTAAAAAGAAAAAACAAAAAGCTATGTGCATAACTAATTGGGCTAAATGAGGCGATTTATAAATGAGCTATTTCGGCAGCTATAGATAGCAAAGCCCATTACTCCTTAGTTTCATCCGCCCATTTTGAAAGATAGCCAGTAAAGTTGAAATTTGGAGAAACTTTAGCAACTCTCCTCCACTTTTCTCTCTCCTCCGCTTTCCGCCACCACCGCCACCACCTCCTCAGCTGCCGCCGTCACCACCAGAAGCAGAAACTCCTTCTAGAGGAATACAATCTAGAAGAAGAAGGAAGTCATTTCAAATTTGATGCAGAAACTGATAAGTTCCATCAAAACCCTATCATCGCGACAATCGCTTAATTTCACCTCAAATCTTTCTTCCACTTCTTCTCGCTCTTTTCCTTCCCCGGCGTTCGTGCAGCGCCCCCGATCTTGCAAATTCGCATCGACTACCGGTGATTTTAGGACGATTCCGATGGCATCGTCGGCAACGGGGAAGTTGCCGGCGCCGGAGATAGAAGACGGGTTGGGAAAGAAGTTTTGGAACAAGTTTAGAAAGGAGTGGACTGAAGCTCTGTACACTCCATTTGTGATCAGTTTGGCTGCTGGAAATCTGAAGCTCCACACATTTCGCGATTATATCGCACAGGATGTCTATTTCCTGCGTGCCTTCGTGAAAGCGTTAGTAATCCTAACTTCTGTTTCTTTATTTGATCTACATTTCGTATTCTGATGTCTTTTATTTGTTGATTTTTTCATTAAACAAGCATGTTGCAGGTGTGTTGATGTTTGTTTCTTGGTTTATAGTTCAAATGACTGTTACGATTTTTTTGAAATCATCTTGTTTCTTTTTCATTTCTTGAGTAACTGTGGAGCATGGTTCAAGAAATAGTGAGTTTAGTTATAAGTAACTGTTGGTGTGCAGAATATTTAGTGGTTACTTTAGTTGTTATTCTTGTGAAAGCTAGTTTATACTATTACATATTGAAATGGCTAGTGAAAGATTCTATTAGATTTCGTGCAATAGAAATAGTGTTCTGTTTTTTTTATTATTGTATTCTAAGTTTTGTATCATAGGTTGTTAAATGGTTTTGAACTTAGTAATGTATATTCTCTGTTTGCACTATAAGAATGTCCAGTTCAGTGAAGATGATGCTATGTATTATTGATGACAGCAAGTGATGAAGATGTTAGCTTCAGAACATGCTGAAACCTATTTTAGTGGAATTTATTATAATATTTAACTATAGCCTTCTAAATAGCAGTGTGATATAATTCTAATCGTATGGTATTATCTGTTGATTCTTTCTCTTAATTTTCTTTTCCTATTTTTCTCATGTTTTCTTTGATTTATTGCATTTGCTCAAGTTGGTGTTATGTGGCTGAAGAGCAACCTAACACAAAACTAAGACACAATGATACTAATATTTTGATTAAAAGGATCTAGAAACAAAATATAAATCCAGTAGAGGCAACGTTGGAGAGCAATCATCACATGTGGCATTACCTAGCAATTGTATTATAATTTGTTTTGCCAGGTAGAGGCATTTTAACAAATGTAGAGATAGATCTCAGAGGTTCAGTGCACTTTCCTCTTTATGTAGTTTATTGTGGCATTGATACAAAGGTACAAGGTTCTTTTATTGATGGAAGAATTGTGCATCAGGTATGAAATGGCTGAGGAATGTGCTGATGATGATGATGCAAAAGTTGGGATCAATGAACTGCGAAAAAATGTTGTTAAAGAACTCAAAATGCATGATTCATCTGGTGATGTGAGTATTAATAAGATTGTGCAGCTGCATGTGTTTCTTGCTTGGAACGTTATATTTTTGATATTAACATGTTGCAACTCCAAATGTTATACCATTGTCCTTATTTGTAAAATATACCTTCTGATAGAATGGGGAGGCCTCTATTGCATCTTTTTCTATAAGTCTTGGTGAAAAAAGACCAGTAGAAATTTTTTGAGTATAAAATCATCAAAATACTGGACCTGTCTTAGTGACATCAGGATTTAGTGTTTAAAATTGTTTTCTAGATTTTTTTCTGGATCTATTAGTCATCTTTTGGATCTAAACTGTTGATCTCTAAGGCCAGAAGAAGATGAAGCTTGTATGATGACACATTTTCATCCTCTGGAATCTTCACTATTTGTGAATCAGATCAGTTACATTGCTTATTATGCTATTTATTCTATATCTTTGGTGGATACAAATAAGAATAGTCGTTGTTGGGTATTACTAGATACTCATAAATCTACATAATAGCTTGTGGGAGTTTTATTTGCTAAGTTTGATGACAGTGATCCAGCTCTTTCTCTTCTAATTTGACATAGGTGCATCAGTTTCATATGAATCTCCTTTTTGTTACTTTTTCCTAACTGTTCTCCACATTGGCCTATGTAGGTATGGGGTTTTGATTTTCCCAAAGACATCACTCCAAATGCTGCAACTGTTAAGTATACAGATTTTTTGTTGGCAACAGCCTCGGGAAAGGTTGACGGAATAAAAGCTCCTGGTAAATTAGCTACTCCTTTTGAGAAAACAAAATTGGCAGCTTATACCATCGGTGCCATGACTCCTTGTATGAGGCTTTATGCCTTTCTGGGTAAGGAGTTGCAGGCACTTGTTGATCCCAATGAAGGGGTTCATCCGTACCAAAAGTGGATAGACAATTATTCTTCTGATGCTTTTCAGGTTTGTTAGCAATACTAGTTTTGCATTCAATTAAAGCAACACATATCTTACGTCTCGGCTTCTTTTTCTGTGTTAGGCTGCAGCTTTGCAAACAGAGGACCTCTTGGAAACATTGAGTGTGTCTTTAACTGGGGAAGAGCTTGATATAATTGAAAAGCTCTATCTTCAAGCTATGAGGCTCGAAATAGAGTTCTTTCTAGCCCAGCCACTTGCACAGAAAATTGTTGTTCCGTTATCCAAAGAGCACAATCCAGCAGAAAATTGTCTCATGTTATTTTCAGACTTCGATTTGACATGCACTGTTGTGGACTCATCAGCGGTGTTGGCGGAAATAGCAATTATAACAGCTCCAAAATCAGATCAAAATCAATCTGGAACTCAACTTGCTCGGATGTCCTCAGTTGATTTAAGAAATACGTGGGGAGAACTTTCCAAGCAGTACACTGAAGAGTATGAACAGTGCATTGAAAGCATACTGCATTCTGATAAAGGTGAGTGTGTTATTATGGTTCTCTCATGCCAATAAATGTGGTCAATCTTCTAGACCTGCAAATTGATTTGGAGTGTAGATCATATTTTTTTGTAATCAATTGTGCTTTGCAGAGGAAAGTCTCAATTATCAAGGGCTGCGTACAGCACTAGAGCATCTTTCAGATTTTGAGAAAAAAGCAAATTTGAGGGTGATTGAGTCTGGGGTATTGAAGGGTCTCAATGTGGAAGACATTAAACGGGCAGGAGGACGCCTCATCCTACAAGATGGCTGTACCATGTTTTTCCAGAATGCTGTTAAGAATGAAAAGTTGAACAAAAATATCAATATCCTTTCCTATTGCTGGTGTGGTGATCTGATCAGGTCCGCTTTTTCCTCAGGTAAGTTTTTGTGAACTTTGGGTTCAATTACTTGTGCTGAGTGATTGGGTTATTGATCTGGGTATCACATTATGAAACATGTATATTGCACCCTCAAGTTTTGCTGGGGATTAAAGTGAACTTGTAAAACTTAAGAGTCGTCCTTACCTTTAGGATTGTTGAACTTCCGATCAAGTGGATCTGATTTAAGAGACCTTGAGTTTCATTTATGTAAGATCCTGTTTTGTTATGGTCTTGTGTGGAACTGAATCTGTACATTATGAAGTGCTTTATATTGTTTTGTATTGTCTAAGATTAGGACTGGGTTTTCTTTATTTTTGTTTGAGGTGTGAGGTATATTTTGTTACACTAATTTGGTCTAACCTCATGAAGGTGGTTTAGAAGCTGTTACTGTACATGCAAATGAGTTCATCTATGAAGACTCATTATCCACTGGCGAGATTGTCAAGAAGGTTGAGTCCCCCATCGACAAAGTTCAAGCGTTTACTGAGATCCTGCAGAACTGCTGCAATGATAAGAAGATCCTGACGGTCTATATTGGAGATTCAGTGGGTGACTTGCTTTGCTTGCTTGAGGCAGATGTGGGAATCGTGATAGGTTCAAGTGCAAGCCTTAGAAGAGTGGGAAGTCATTTTGGTGTTTCTTTTGTTCCCCTTTTCCCATCTCTGGTCGTTAAACAGAAACAAGTGACCGATGAAAGCATGCCCTGTTGGAAGGGTCTTTCTGGAGTTCTGTACACAGTATCAAGCTGGGCAGAGATTCGTGCTTTCATTCTGGGGTTGTAGAAGCTCTTCCTCTCTCGTATACGCGGCATCGTATGTTTTGGAGAGATGTCTATATAGGATATATACATACAAGCTTGATGGCTGTTTTTGTTGTGGGCCACACATATCATCAGCTTTGTTGCTCCCTTTGTTTTTACTACAGGGTCTTCAGCTCAGCAATCAGTTCTCTTTCTTAGGTATCAATTCTAAACTGTAAATGCAATTCTTTTGGCTGGAGTTTTTCTTAAAAGCTCCCCCCTCTTATATTTTTCGTATCCGAAGCTTGATTTTCACCTCTCTGGTTGAAATATTCACATGTAGTGGACATATATGTTTCATTCAAGTTTTGCATTGAATGGCATTTTGGAGTACTTTGTGAAATCTGTTTGAAGATAATGTGAACTTTTCTTAGTTTTGCACTTCTATGGTCACTTCATCTTTTTACGATTGTATTGGAATTATCATTGATTCATCAGTTGTCAACTGTCATGTTTAGGATTTAATTGAACTTGCGGGTGCCCCTTCATCCCCAGTGCAATCTTATAAGAGTTTCGGGTTTGGGGTTTCGGATTTATCTGATTTGTCGTTGGCCATTTGGTTGCACGACAGTCGCAAAGGTGTGTATTGTATTACCATTAGCTAGTTTTATTCATTTTAAATAGAGAATATGACAAAGATAGAGGAAAGTGAAAATGCACTACAATTTTTTAGATAACAATAAGATGCAATTTGGATCAATTATAAAAGCAAAAATCTTGACCATTACTTTAAATAAACTCAAATTATAAATAGCAAGTGTTGTATTGTTACTTTACCATATTCCTATCTAAAATAAACAAAATTAAATCAATTTATGATATGGTATCCACTTAGGCAAGTCATTATGGAGAAGAATCATGATTCCACAACACCCCATGAGATCAAAGACAAAACACCCGGAAAGATGCTACTCCAAATCCGGATTATTTTTTCTTATTTATTTTATTCAATGCTTTTTCTGCTTCTCGTTTAAAAAAAAGAAGTTGTGGGGTGGATGGCTGTTACTTCAATGAGATATTTGATAATTGATAAGACGTTTTCCCTTCAGAAGTTCGAGTCACCTTAAGTGTTTAAAGTATATCTAAAATAACATTATTAGTTGAGGTATCTAGAAGTGATTAATTCAATATAATTTGTGACAAACATTTTCATGCTGCGTTTTTTATAGTTTACTGACTCTGGTTTTACAGACATATATGTCCACGTACTCTGCAATATATACGTAGGACATTAAATTTAATAGAAAAGTAGATCTATAGAATTCTTATCCAAACTAGCTTAATTAACCAGATTGCCCAACTAATAGTCCTAGATTAGTAGTAGTATCTTTTAACCTAAAATTCTTTCTTGATTTTCTTAAAGTGAGAATTCCATATATGATTAAAAAACTCTGAAAGCCGCCCCCATCATTATCTTTGATTGTTCTCTCTAAGCTAGTGTTTAGCCAATAATATTTCATTCTTTTGTTTTTATTCCCCCATTTAAATTAGGGTTTGACCCACAAATTTTCATGGGCTTTCCTCAGATTCCCACTTCAATCTGCAACTATGTCCCTCCCTTCCTTTAGTTCTAAAAAAGGTTCTCTTGCACTTGAACAAAGTAAAAATTATTTTAACATTGTAGCCCACCTTACTGAGATGGAAATATATTATTATCATTTATTTATTTATTTTTCCTATCCAAGCTCTTTGAAGCTGTCGACCTTTGTTTATTTCCCTATGTACTAAGCAAAAGCATTCTCCCATATTATAACTTATAAGTACCAATATCCACTCCTTCCAAACCTCTCACCTCTCTCTCTCTCTCTCATTCTTTCTTCTTCTTCTTGACTTTTTTTCAGGTGGAAGACATGTCGGAGACGGCGGAGGTATCGCCGTCGAGGCGGCATTGCTTAAGAGAGAAACAAGTTTGTATGAGAGTATGCAACATGTTACATGTGAAGCAATTGCCTCCAAGGGGTTGAGTTTTCTTGAAATATGATGAGAGAAAAATGCAACTTCTAGGCAAGTCTGATGCTTGGCTTCAATTTACAGTTTCTTGGCTTTTTTTGACCTAAGTTTCTCTTTGTTTTTATTTCTTTTCCAATGGCTAGTTGGGATTGGCCAAACATGATGGGAGAATAAAAATGGGATTTTTAGAAGATTCCCAAGATTGACCATTTCTCTCTGTTCTTTTCAACATAAAGTCCAATCTTTTTTCTTCTTTTATTGACAGATTAATTTTTATTGGAGTTCTTGTTTTTCTGATTAACTTTGTTGTAGCTTAAATTCTCCTTGTAATAATCCTCTTATGCTTTAATTAGTTTTAGATTCATGGATTGTTTGATTTGATGTTTCAGTGTTGATTAGTTTCTTTATTGAAATTGGATGAATCAAACTTTGCTGAAACTTAGTTTTTGTGTGAAGAAAGAATGGTTGAAGAGATGGCTGTCTATGAACATAAAGTAGCAATTATTTAAGGGGTAAAGTAAGCACAAATGCAACCAACATTGCACATGCAAAGCTAAAGGACTTTGGCCCCAGCAATTACACACACACACACACACACACACACATATATATATATATATATATATATAGAGAGAGAGAGAGAGAGAGAGAGAGAGAGTATTTGCAATTTAGTCCGAATGATATAACTCTGGCCAAATTTACTAGTGAATATTTGAGGAGTTTGGACATTATCTTTCTGTCATTGCGAACAAACTTAGTTAGGTTTGGAGTTTACGCGCGTATTTCTGATTCATAGACTAAGCATTCCTCTATATAATGATCAGCTAGGGCAACAAGACTTTTAATTGTACGACAGACCAATGAAGAGAGAATTATATTGCTTCCTTAGCTCAAATATATTAGTAACTGATTATAAGATTTTTGTGTGTGTGTGTAGAGAGTGAGGGAGAGAAAACCCTGATCTCTGTACCTACACCACCTGTACACCATTTTTGAGCACCCCAAAAATAAAAGGAACTGCCAAAAGGTACAGATTATTCATAATAAAAATATATTATATATGCCAATATAAATTGTAAAAAATCTATACATTATATCAAAGAAAAGTATAAAATTGTCCATCAACTTATGTTCAACACCATAAATAACTCGAAATATATTTAAATGAATATAAAATAAAAAAATAGAACAAATAACAACTACGAAATCTCCATTAATTTCTACCATCATCTTTTTTATATCAGAATCGCCATTTCCATCAATGGCAATTATATGAAAGAAATATGTTAATCGTAATTGAAATAATGATAATTATTTGATATTTAAATGAGTTAATGGTCGTGATTATCACGACCTTTAATGATTTTATATTCTATCACAATATTTAAAATTTATCAATTTTATCCCATCCTTTAGCAATTGTATCAATTTTATCTCAATTTTTCGTACTTATCAATTTTATTTCTATCTCTCAAACTTGTATCAATTTTATCAAATATTTTAATAAAATTATTTCTAAAAAATAAATATTAAAATGAAATATTAATATCCTCATATACAACTTATTTTTCAAAGTAAAATAATAGTTCATCCTCCGAACATTATAATACGACTCAACTGTTGGAGTGAAATTTTGATGATAAAAATTGATATAAGTTTAAAAAATGAGGATAAAATTAATAAGTTGAAAGATTGGAATAAAATTGATACAATTGACAAAAATTGGAATAGAATAAGATTAGGATAAAATTGATAAATTCACTAAAAGTCGGAATAGATCGAACCATTAGTCCTATTTATATAGTTACTTATTTTAGAGCTCTAAGAACTGGTATAATGAAAGAACTTAAAGTATATGTTACGTCATTGGTTCTAGATTTTCTTAGTGTTATTTTACCAAAATATTACTTATTATGTCACCAATTTTCACCGGGCCGGTGTAATTAATTAAAAATAAGAACTTTGATAGACTTAACCTAATTGGTTGGCAGTTCAATCAGTCGAGTTGATAGTCTGATTGAATACATAGAGATAGAGGGGACAAGCCACGTTTAATCTTCTAGTTGCTGCAATCAAGATACCACTTCCTACGCTATATATCATATATGTTATTAAATAACTAAGCAAGGGTATCTAACTTGATCAAATGTGGCCATGGCCCATCACAGAGCCACACGTTTCCAAACGAGAGAGAGAATAATTTCTGTTGCGTTTTATATTTTGGCTGTATTTTCATTTTGTAATCTCGCTCTCCATTAAATACAATGCTAGAGTGGTCCTATTTTACTGGAAAGTGCATTCACCATAGATTTTTATTATTGAAATTAAAGATTGAAAATGGCTCACAGTTTTACACAATAGGGAAGAGTCGTCCATATATATATATATAAACAGATAATATATTATTTTTGTCTTTAATTTTGTTATCGAGTATTTGTATATTTCAGTAATTGTTGTATAGATTGGTTTGATCGACCTATATTAACCCCTACATCACAAAACTTGTGATGTACTTGTCTAAATATAACTCTTAGGTGATTCAAAAAATTAGACGACCAAAACATGATATCAAGTTGCTGAAATTATTTCTCATAAAGTATACCTTCATTCGTCCCTAAGTGTTGTGTTATTTGTTATAAAGAATATTATTTGTGCATGGTGAATTGGTAATCAAAGAGAATACGAAAATAGTATATTAAAATCAAAAGGGAGAATCCCAGAAATGTAGAAATACTAGCTATTATTATATACTATCAAATTATGCAACCGTGAATTTCTTTAGGGAAATGCGAGCCGCCGACGGAAGAGGACAAAATCCACTATGAAATTCACTAGTATTATTTATAGCCGCAGGATTTTCAATTAATTGTGGCTAATATTATATGTATGATGATAACCTGAAATGTTGTACTCATGTAAAACACTCAAACGCACTCTCTTCTGTCTGTTTTTCATTATTTTACTCGAAAACTCTTCACATATATTGAGATGTCAAGATTAATCTCATGCATTAGAAATGGTGAAGAAGCCCCCAGAGAAACAAGGACCATATATTGTGCGAACGCATAAATTTGTTTTGGTAGGAGCTATATATTTCGAGTTCAAAATCTTGAGATAATAATTTTTCCATGTTTCGTTGTGATAATAAAGACTTTTGCATAATGATTCAGATAAAATATGAAAAATTCAACAATAACTGATAGAAGAAGGAATATTTGAACCCTTAACCTACTCTCTTACCAATAACTGATAGAAGATCGAGAATCGAGATTGGATATATACGAGTGAGAGTGATCCAAACGAGGACGACTAATTTCGATCGTCTGTGTCGAACAAATTTATCTTACTTATTAAGGGACATGTCCAACATATATATATTGGACCACCCTATAATTAGAACAATACCCTTGTATTATTAAACTTATATTTTGACAATTGATTGTACATATTTAATATTGCTCCAAAGTTTGAATTCAATTTGTTTAGGTTGCACCTATATATATATTACCTGTCATGTAACTTTTTTTAGGGTAAATTTTTTACTCTTTAATTTTTACTTTGATAACTCTATCGCCATTGAAGGTTTCGGTGAAAAAGACCATTAAGGGCCACCAGGCCATGAGTGGAGACCAATATCGAGAAATTGACAATTGGCTCCTCCATTAATTAGTAGCTGGAATTTGATGGCAGATAACTGGATAAGTTTCAGTTTGTGGCTGTCGTATTATTTGAAACTGCACACAACCTTGGCCATTGTACTTAAACCTTTCAATATTATTATTTTTTCTGTACTAATGTGAACTTTCAATATGATCTCTCTCTCAAATATTTAAATCCATATAAATTTCAATTTCGTGCATAATGTTTCACATATTAAGAAATATGATAGAAATTGTTAGTTGTGTGTTTTTATAGGAACCCATGTAGAGATTCCACCCCGCGTCCGGTCAGATTTTGGATAGGAGAAAGTGGCCGGAGGTAGATTTGTTAACAAAATGAAATTATATGAATTTAATTGTTATTGTAATTGTAATGAACCTTAGGTTGAGTAATTTCAGAGTCATCAAATGCTAAAATGATGGGATATTTTTGTATATTATTTCCCCACAAATTTATATTCAAGTAGTAATTAAGTACTTAGTACTAATTAATATTATTTAGTATTTATTTATTTATTAATTTAAAGAATAGGCGTTTGTTTAATGGAGCTGAAAAGTGTACCCAAGAAAGAACTGCTCAGTCAATCAGATTAGAAGACAGAGAGTGAGCATCACCACAAACGTCAACAATTATATATAAAAGCAACTCCGTTCAGAAAATTAATACCTCCATTTTCCATATGTAGGGTATAGACAAAGGAGGAAATATTATGACCACAACACAAGAAGTCAAGTTAATACTAAAGAATAAAATATTCAAATCCATATAAATTTTACTATCATTCATAAAGTTTCATCATAATTTAGAAAAATGGTAAAAAAAAAATGTTATTATTCCGTATCTCATTCGCACAATTAATAAATTGATACTTGCGAGATGACAAAATTATTCTACACACTCACGAATAATGTGCATGGTTTATTCAACGGGGCATGCAATTTGAAAATAGAATATTTCTCACATCAATTCGATCTACAATAATAGAGAGTTTAATTAATTAAAACATCATCAAGAAAGTGTTGATTTACATTATTAATTATTGGAGTAAAATAACGTTTAAACTTCCCGAAATCATAAAACATCATCAAAAAAGCTGTTGACTAGTAAGTCACCCCCCCAATGAGACAGAAATTGTTGTTTACAACTATATATGGATGAATTAATTGGAAAACTGCACCTTAATATGAACACCAAGCATTACTGGAACTAATTGTTGGGTGCGAAAAAATAATTCTGTAGATACATATTCTGATATTTTAGGGTTAACTATCATTTGATTAATGTCATTTGTTCCTATTTGCCATTTCGAGAAACCTTCACAACGTTTCAAACAAAAATCTTTACAGATGATTCTAGATGGGATACGCACAATTTTCACTTTTACTAAAAAAGAAAAAGAAAAAAGAGAAGAATTAATTGTCAAACTTTTACGACAAAGCTAGATGTGTATAAGCTGTCCTAGAATCACTATCTTAAGAAAATCTAACCTCATTAATTCAAGGCTTCAAAACCCTCTTTTTCCTTCACCCACCTTTATTACTAGTTTGTGCTCCCCATTCATAGATTCTCCACGCAAAGCTACAAGACGAATGCTTCACCTATCAAAGAAGAAGAAGAAGATCAAGGAAAGAATTGAAACAAATCAATGTAATTGATTCATAATATCAGTCAAAGGAAATCAATTTAATGTGATTGATTCACCTTCCTTATATTTCTCTTTTGTAACTCTGTAAAAGCAATATAATAGAATATGATAATTGAATTCAATAGATAATAAAAATACTATTTCCCAAATATGTCTTTGATACATCGTAAGATGAGATACATTGGAGTAAGAAAGAGGCCATGGGGGAAATACACAGCAGAAATTAGGGATTCAACAAGGCATGGTAGGAGAGTTTGGCTGGGAACATTCAATACTGCAGAAGAGGCTGCTCTAGCTTATGATCAAGCTGCAGTTGTGACGAGAGGCGCCTTAGTTCCACTCAACTTTCCCATATAGAGAGTGATGGAATCTCTTGAGAAGATCAAGTACAGCTGCGAGGAGGGCTCGTCTCCTGCAAAAGCCCTAAATGAGTCGCACAAGATGATGAACGCAGTGACGAAGCAAACTAGTTCAAGAAGCATGTTAGACAAGAGGATGTTTTGGTTCTTCACGACTTGGGATTTGATTTGTTGGATCAACTCTTGTCTTTGAATTCAACAACTGATTGAACATAAACAATATTATGTCTTGTAAGTAAATCTTGATCCTTTTGCCTCTTTATTTTTTTGAATATTTTTCTTTGCTGCTGCTCTTTGCTTTTCTTGATTTCTTGATTTTGGGTTCTATTAAACCCTTGATCTCTACCGAATCATCTCCGAGTTTATCAATTGAAAAAAGGAGTGCGAGTTCAATGAAAATTCACTTCAAATTTGATACAAGTTCAATTTAGCCTCAAATTTAACTAATTGCATTTGCTTGTCCCCCTCTTATGTTTATTTATGCCTGCTCATTACCCCCTTTAATTTTACTTTTGGGAACAAAACCTTATTTAGGAAGGAGATGAAGCATATATGGCTGGCTAATCTGTAGATTAACAAATTTTCAAATTTTGTGTAGTAGCTTGAAAGTGCATAAACGCATGAATGATATATATCCACTTAAAGAAATAATGTGAAATGCAACTAGTTGCAGTAGGAGCTCAGACACTCAATTTTCAAAATCTCTTCTCAGTCGATATTCGAAGTGTAATGTCAATTAAACAAGTCGGCCGAAACAAACGGTGAAAGGGTTTCTTATGTATGTATAAGATCAGTTCATACTTAACTTTTAGCTTCAGAAATGATGGACCAAAATTGCAATATCTTCAAGATGAGTTTATCAAGGAGCGGGTTGCAAATACCTCTTTCACGGGGAATCCAAGAAATGTAGTGAAAAACTATAATTAAATTAGGCAAGTGTGATTTTTACTGTGGCGCCGACGGATGAAGACAAACGCAGACGCTACTGTGAAAGAAGGCAATTATTAAGTAAATAGATATTATAATTTACTGACAACGTTGTACTATACTTTTTAAATAATTAAAACTCCATCTCCGAACAAAACCTTTCCTTACATGTAATTCCTCATCCAGATGTCAAGATTAATCTCACACACTTGAAATGACGAAGAAGCCCTTCTCAAATAATATATAGGGAGATTCGGTCGTCCACGAGCGTATAGCAGTCTTTCAAGATCGCATTCTCATGTATGCAATGCAAGTGAGATTTTAATTAATCTATTTTAGTCATTCATTTAGTCATTGCCTTGTTTGAATGAGTTTGAAACACCATCCTATTTTTAGTACTTATGTTATATAAATAATGCATAAAATAGCGTCACTAACCTTTAATATTCAATTGTAAGGAAACTAGTTAAAGAGCACTTGACATGTTGGAATCTCTTGACGAGATAAGATTTCTGTATTATTTTAATTTTAAGGCATGCAGTTGGCTTGTAGTTGTAGGTTGAGTATGTTAGAATAATTTGGTGGCATATCAAATTTCTTTTCGTATTCGATTACTATTATTCTTAAAAGATTCGAATTTTGGAATATGATATTATTACTTTTAGCGAGGAGATTAATATTAGATGCATGTACAATATTAATATCAATATTCAGTAATTTTGATATATAATATTAGATGCAAGTACATATGGATTTAGTAATTGTTATTCAAAAATGATGTTGTCTGATGGGATCTGAAAAATCAAGAAAGCTACTCGGATAATGACAAAAGGCAGGGCCAACGGCACCAACACCACGCCCACAAATTTAACTTATATTAAATCCTCGTCTGCATGTATTTGACCAAGACACAATTTTTATAACTGAAAACCGAACAGTTAACCATCTATTATAGTACTAATTACCTATTCCCTAAAAGGTAATGGAATATTAATAATGTATCCATAATTAAATACTGCAATTTATGCAGATTTATTATAGAATCATGCTATTCTTGATTCTACTAATTGTGTGGTTTATCACATACTCAAAAGAGTGAGACTATGTAACTCATTTCACCATTTATCAACCAATGACCTTAATAAACCAATTTCAAAAACCATTCTCTTTGTTTACAAAAGATGCATACAAAGCATAATATACTTCATCATATTAAATATGAGCTACTATTCACACCATTATACTCATTAAAAATCGTAGTTCTCATAGAATTAGACAACAAAAAGTCAACCTTTTAGCATATAAAAAATTTACACTTTTTCAGCATGCTTTTAAGTTTTAATTCTTTACCAAAACTACATCAACTTTGAAAACTCGTTCTGACCAATCACGAGGCTAAGTATTAATGTAATTAGTGACAAAAGAAAGTTATGCATGTCTAGTTTATAATTTTCAAATTGCAAAGTCTAATTGTTAACCGTTTAAGAAATATGCCTATTTTAGTAGAAACTATCAAAATTGGAAGCCATATGGGCAGTTTATTTGTAAAAAATCACCAAAATTATAAGTGCAAGACAGTTGAACAATTTCTACAATGTTCTCGACACCAAATATCCAAAACAAACTAAAATGTTTTGAACGGACAAAATGGCCTCACAAATTAATGTCGAAACAAAGTGTTTAATGGTTGTGTAAGATTCATTCCAAAATAAATTTTCTTAATTCCAAAAACATTTATGAAATCTATATCTACCATCAAACTCGTATATGTCCACATTAGCATGTATTGGAACAATTCTCATATGAAATAGATTCTAGATTAGTAATGCAATAAGGAAATCAAACATGCAACACATAAGGCCAACTCTTCTACTCACACACAACACTAACCCCTCCAACAATCTTATAACTTCACCAATTTCACTTATAAATGAAGAGTTCATAGGGCCTACCTTGTAACTAGACTTTGAAAGTGAGATTACTCTAAGTCTTCAAGCTCCAACTCTAGCAAAGCTTTGTTTCCTCTCTCATTTTCTTGCACTTTGAGAAAAATATAGAGATAAGCAATGGGGCTATTTCGATAACTTGGATGATGAAATATGGGGTGTTTTTGCATGTAACACTCAGTAACCTCAAATGTTTAGGGACACTTAGCTCACTTTTGACTTAATCTTCCAACACCTACACATATTAGATGTCACTTAAGAAACAAACTCCCCCCATTTTGACTTTTCCCCTTGTAGTTGTCGAAATAGTGGTAGGAAATGGGGGATTTTGTGATTTGATCTTGTATTAATTCATAGGATAGAATGGGCTTTGTTTTATTGCCCATAATTTGTTACGTAATGCGCCCTTATGTTGCTATCTAAGTTTTTGCATAAATGGCCCCTCTACATTGATTAAGTCTTGGCCCAAGTAATTTTTTTGTATACACATAAAATATATGAATAAGTTATCATATGCTATAACATATACTATAAGAATACATTAGGTTTTAATTATCAAAATCTTCTAAAATTAATTTATTCCTTTCCTTAATAAAATTCCAAAATTCAATCTTATAAACCCCAAAGTAACAAAACTTTCATAGGCCATATTTTAATCATTTGACAAAACACTAAGAAGTTATTTATTCCTTCAAAATTTCTCCAAATTTCTTTTATTTCCATAATTTGATTAAAATATATTCTTAATTCTCATAAATTTTTATATTTCAAATTTCTGAATTGTTGGGACATTACAGGGTCTTCTAAGATGTCGACGTAGATGCGCGCCAATACCTTTGTTTTCTTCTAACGTATACTTCTTGCCGCCTTCAAGTAGAGTGAAAACAATCTTCCCGCATTTCGCCGGAAGGGATGATTGTACCTTGTTGGCAAACTCGTTGATCTCGTAGTCACAGGTGCAGATCCACGAGAAGTTGACGTGACTTTCGCTTGACCCTGTAATTGGAAAAGATTGAGAACTATCCGACATATTCCAAGAGGTTGGATTTGTTGGATCCATATTCTTTTGTTGATAAAATAAAAAGAAATGTTGATACCAATTTGTGTCGAGATTTAAAGGGTTAGGATTTGAATTGTTTGGATTCATTGGATTAAGAAGATCAATGGAGGAATATTTTGGAAGAATAGGATGATTGAAGGATGGATTGGAAGAAAATGATGAATAAATAGATGAATGAGAGATGAGGTATTTATAAATATGAAAAGAATAAAAATAAATTAAAATATTGTAAACCTAGGGGCCCCCACTAATTTTGAAAAAATATAAGGGTATTTTAGTAATTTTCCATTATTTATAAATTAAAAAAAATTAATATTGAAAATATTGTAAACCTAGCTCCACCTCCCTTACTTCTGCGTAAACCTTTTGCTGCTATTGTTCGCGTTTGTCGCTGCTATTATAAATCTGTGTTGTGAGGCGACATGTATTGTTGGATTTTTGTTATGGTCGTTTGACTTATTTTGGTATTATGTTAGTTATTCTTTAATTTTTTTTACTCTGCCTGTTTTTTTTTTAGTTTCTTAGGCTTTTATTTGATTTTTTTTAAAGCCTAAATGCGATTCCTTATGGAGTGGATAAATGCAGAATGATTTCGAATATGAATTTCTATAGCTAATTCTCTTCGTTTAGAATTAGCGTTTTGTGTTATGAGTATCGAATTTGGTTGAAAATTTGTAATTTCTTTTCACATTATGATTTAATTTATATAATATTATTTATGTTAAATTATTTTAAAAAAATTCATCGGCTTCCAAAACTAAAATCCTACATTCTCCGCTGCCTCCATCCCGCAATCCATCCCCATTTTCAGCACATCCGCCGTAACCCCGTATGCGGCTGCAATATAAGTGCTCTTAAAATTAGTAATCATTCGTATTACATTACAATGAATCTGACGCCAATTACAATGTGATCAATTCAGAAAGATTTCATAAGAGAAAAAAAAAAAGTGAAGCTAGGCTTCCTAATCAACTAGAAAGAGTGTCTGCAAATTTTTTACTTCACAAATTTTGGAGATCATTTTTGTTTTAATTTTCACTTCTAGATACGACAGCTAATCACGACTCAATTAAAAGGGGGATAAGGGGTGTTGCTTAGTGAACTGGAATACTTATTAAGAAACAAATTTAAAAAATGACAAACTTAATCATTTCAATTAGTACGTCCCATGTTTGTGCTAAATAACATTATTTGTTCGTAGAAAACTATTTTTTTCTATAAAAATAGAATAAATCAAAATATATAATTCAAAACTAAACAAATAATTGAGTGCTGTTTGTCATATACTGGGTCTCAATTAAATAAACTTGAACTACACTAGATTCGATTTCATAATATCATATGACACCCTACAAATATATATAATGTTTTGTTAAAAATTGACAATAAAAAGTGCCAACCGGGTGCAGGTCTAGGGATATATACATTTTGATTCTTCCGACCATCATTATTATTTTCAATCAGATTGATCTAATCAAATGCGTAAGAAAGTAATATTTATAATAAAGTAGGAAGTGCGATCTTCAATTCATTCTAGGAGACGAGACCAGCCGACAGAAGAAGACAAATTCTACAGTCAAATAGCTAGCTAGGAATTAAATACAAATCATCTCACCAATACAGAATGAATATTGATTTATATTGTGGAAAAGGTTGGTAATGTTGTACTCATACAAGGAAATTAAGCACGAAATCTGATCTTTACCAAAACAAATTCTCTACTTACATAAAAAAGTAGAGAGCTCGGATGGGTCGTCGGTGAAGAAATTATCTCTGAAGACATGTTGTGGTGAATGTAAGTGTAACTTAAGAGATAGATTTTGATATGTTTAATCTGTTTTTGTTGTTTACAATCATCTTCAAAGTTGATGTTTTGTGTGATGAGGTGGTCTCCCTATGTGTTCGTCTCTGTCTGTCTGTCTGTCTCTCTCTCTCTCTCTCTTAATTTCACTTTCGCTTTCATCTTTGGCAATACGAAATAATTTGTCATGTCTCCACTACCTCGCTAGATATTCTCTATCATATAATTTCTAATATTCTCTATCATATAATTTCTTCACTATTATTTGTTTAAAAAGTGCTGTTTCTAGTCTACTTGAAATTAATAATTTGAGACATCAGATTGGTCCATTGGACCCTACTTGCACTTGCTTGTCGAAACACACCAAAAACCAACATTTTAAACCTAATTTATTGTTATCAATTCTGATAGGTCCCAGATTATCATAAATAAATAACTGTACACAACTGTACATAATTGAACATACATAATATTTTAAAATTTTAATTGAAATGAATCGTTTTTATTTAAATTGATTTTATTACTAATTATATTTTTTTTTACCTTATTATATTTTTAAAGATATAATTGAAAATTTGGTTTAATAGATCCTTCAAATAAAGCCACAAAATTGATTTTAAGATAAATATGTAGATATTCAATGGAAAAAATTAATCTTTTTCTAAATTTGCATATATCTAATTTGAAAAAGTTATTTTTTTCATAAATTATTGTAGAAGGATAAATATATAATATATTAATTTATTTTAAATCAATTAATATTTATAAACTGATTTAAATGTAAATCATCTAAAAAAGTTCATTATGTATATATAATTTATGTGCATTTATGACTACTCTAAATAAAAAAAACTCATTGTATGACAATATAGATTGCGTTCCCTAAATCTCATTTTCACGTCTTGAGTTTCAGATCGAATGTGGATCTGAGTAAAAAAAAAAAAACTTTTTTTTTTCAAGATTATCCATTTGACAAATGTTTATCTATGGAGTTGCAAGAAAATACACATTGAGACTCCAAATTAAGACTCTTGGATGCTGAACTTTGTGTCATAATTCGTTTATCAAAGTTAATTATTAGATGAAAGCTGTAAATGACTATTTAATCAGAAAAAGAAAACTACATTTATTATGTATAATCAAACTTTCGTCATATAATTGACTACTCCCTAACTCATCATCCTGGTATTAATTAAACCAGGGGCATGACAAATCCTATTTAGGAAATTGCCTCACACGTTGTATGCCAAATGTCAACGTTGCTATATTATAGCAAAATCCCTGTTATCTATTTATGTTGTAGCTACTCATAATTTCATATTCTATGAACTTGCGAATTTTTGTTCAAAAACGAAGGATGAATACTTTCTATCAAACGTGCATTTACAATGTATATATAATCAAACTTCGACAAGAACCAAACCCCAAAAACCACCTGTGGTTTCACTCTAACATGTAATGTGATGGAAAGTAGTAAATGTCATATTGAAATGTTGTTTTAGCTGAGTCACTACCGAATTAAATTGGAAGTACAAAATTTCCCAGATATTAGCTATATATTTATACAATCAGAATAAGATGTATATAGAGATCTCCGGGCAGTAAAGTCTTGCTTAGATATGATTAACTTTCTGCAAAATTTCAAGGAAGAAACTGAACAAAAAAACACCGCCTGAACATGAACACTGGAAAACAACATAGAAAAATTATTTAAAATTATTTTATTGAAACCATTATAAATTACTCTAGGCTGAATGAAATATTAATTAGCCTTATATTAATCCCTCAAACTTGTACGATGAAGCCAAGGAATACAGCTTGTCCACGAATCTAACGTCTCACTTTCAATTAATAATTAATAAAATCTGACTTCATATATATATATATATATATATATATATATTCTTCTTTCCCACCATTGATGCTACTTGTTGTTCTAGCTAGCCTTTACCAATTTTGGGCAAAATTAAATAACAAGATGGATTTGAAAGAATTTGAAGAAGATGAAAATCTCATCTCATTTGAATTGTGTGCATCAGAAGCAGGAGATGAACAACAGCCTGAAAGCGAAGAACGATACATTGGGGTAAGAAAGAGGCCATGGGGGAAATATGCAGCAGAAATTAGGGATTCGACGAGGAATGGAAGGAGGGTTTGGCTGGGAACATTCAACACTGCAGAAGAGGCTGCTCTAGCTTATGATCAAGCTGCATTTGCGATGCGTGGCCCTTCAAATCGTCTCAATTTTCCCTTGGATAAAGTTGTGGAATCCCTTGAAAGGATGAACTATAGATTCAAGGAGGGCTCATCTCCTGCTAAAGCCATAAAGGATTTGTACAAGATGTTAAATGCCTCCTCCAAACAAAAAAAGAAGCAGAATCAGCCCACAGATACAAGGGATGAGGATAGAGTGGTTCTTCAAGACTTGGGATCTGATTTGTTGGATGAGCTTTTGTCTAGTAAGTGAATTTAATTATATATTTCTTTCTTCTTTAATATTTTTCTTCCTTATTTCACTGAGTTGTATTAAAGCCCTAGATCCTGACCTAGGATCTCAATAATCCCTATTTCTTATCATTCTTTGGTCATTAACCAATTTTAGGTTCAATTCTCACCCTCCTCTATCTTTTCCATCTTTAGTCCTCATGGCTTATTTAAATAATTACCTAACTACATTTATCAGTAATCTTGTTCTTGCTCTCTACCAGGAACTCCCAGTTCTTTTCTGGCTGTGATTGTTGTGATTTAATACAATGTTATTGCCATTGCACATTGTTGGCTTTCTTTGCAAGCACTATTAAAATCACAATTACTTAATTAAGATTTAATTAGTCTGCAATCCATCATTTTAATCTTAATTGAAGCTGATCTAGCTTCTAGATTTCCCTAGCTACTTCGGTCTGTGCTCACCGTTACCACAGACCAAAATAAGCATTGCTGCCTCAGTTCCTAAAATTTGGTGCAAGTTCGTGCTTAGTTAAGAAAAATTCAGACTTCGCATTCTCATCTCTTTAAACTTAATTACTAAGGTTCAATCTCGTGCTTCATTCTACCCACATTTGAAGCAGTAATTAGGCTTTTGAGTTCACATCTCCAAAATTGATCAACTTAACAAAAGAAGAAACATGCATGCATCTATCCAAAAAGTGACGTGATCATCCGATACTTTTTTTTTTGCATCAACTGTTGTCAAATAAAGAACAGTTAAATTTTGACAACGGTTGCTCAAAACCATTGACTGTAATTAACCTGGTTTGCCCTCAAGTTTTAATTTTGGTAGAAGGTGTTTACTTTTGATAATTAGTCTAGATAGATAAAAATGATATTAACTAATCTTTGTCCACTTAGATATAATGGGAATTTGGGGATATTTCAAACCCTTGATAATTCCTATCAGTTAAGCTAATTTTGCTTTATTAACATTCTATTAAAATAATGAAATTAGAGAAATATTAGTAATGTATGTAGATACAAATATTAGTACTTTTGTTGCATAACAGCAAATTAACCTTGAAAATTCCTAGATTCAATATTCGCAGAGATTCAGTTACAACATAATTTCTCTAGAACCCATCTTGACATGAGGCCCTAAACCTTGAACTCGTACGAAATGTAATGCAGTGGCCTTTATTTGATCCTCGTGCGATTTCCTTCTGTGTAGCAAAATATATTTGAGAACATCTTAGGAATTAGGCCTTCACCGTCTTTTCTTGCATCCCCATAATTACTAAAAGAACTTTTAGTTAGCTTGAATTAGGCCTTCACCGTCTTTTTTCAACTTAGTGTGGATTTAACAAGCTAGACTTCATCAAAACAAGCAAGATTTCATGGCTTTCTAAGGCTATAACCATAACTATTATAATGTTTAGAATTATTAACCAGTAATTATTGATTTTTTTATTATATTTTAGTTTTCCACACCAATTCAAAAATCTGTTTAATAATTATTAAAATTTGATTTTTATCTGATTTTGCTAATGAGTTAGATCCGACCTAATTTAATGCTTACATGGGCGTTTGATTATATGAGGTGGCTAAATTGGCCGACGAATAAAAAAACATCATTTAGGACTAATAATAGCCTGTAAATTATTGATCTTTGAATAAATTTGGGTTTTGCACACAGATTTTAAAACATAATTTGTTTGACAAAAATACTAAACTTTCAATTTCATATGATTTTGCCAACAAGTCGCATTATGACCCAATCTGATGTTGATATGGCCGCCTGGAAATTCGAGATGGCCAAATCAGCCGATGAATACAATGACACCGTTTTAACTTACCAAAATCGTCATTTTCGATTGAAATTACACATAATAGGCTGGAATCGATCTGAGTATGAGGACATAATTTCAGAAGGCATCACAAAATTTTCTCAAATTTTAGATTTTATACTTGACCACCAACCAAACAATAGTCTCACAAAAATCACAAGATCTCATTCTGTAGAATTCAAACCATCTTTCATTGTCTCATACTAGGAAGCAAAGATGAGAAAGCTAAATTCAGTCAAATTGAAAAATGGAAAATAATAGAAAGTTATGTAACATTTAAATCTAGACATGATAGATGGTGAATGGAGAGATGATACTTCTTTGTTTCTATTTTTTTTATATTCTACCCTAAATTGCAAGCTCTGAATCCTAAATCTAAAATAATGAACATGTCATTATTCATGCATTCAATGCCTCGTCTATGCAAAATCATACGGATTTTTAAGTTGGTGTGAAAAATCAATCAGTTTTAAGTTGGTGTGCAAAATCAACATTTTTCAATTAATGTTTAGTAATTTATAGGCTATTATTCATAAATTTAATGTCATGTGTGTGTAACATGGCACAATTATGCCACATGCGTAACATGTCATTTTTCGATTTCGCCAGAATCCGGTCTCTTTAGCAAACTCAGATGAAATTGAAAGTTCAGTTATTACCACGAAGATTTTTAAGTTAGTATAAAAAAACCAAAATTTGATAAAAATTTAATAATTTAAAGACAAATAACCCTAATGTTTAAATGAGCTTCGAACATTTTGGAGCTTGGGAACATTGTTAAAAACTTTAGGGCCTTAAGAGCATATATATATATTTCATTATGGTCAAATATATTTAGTGCTTAATTAAGTGCTTAATTAAGGTCAAATATATTAAAGTTTAACATTTAGTGTTAAACCAAACATTTAGTGCTTAATTAAGGTCAAATATATTTCATTAGATCTAGAATTATATGGCCATGATTTAAGGAAAATGTGTAAAATTACACAAGTATTAACAAATCATTATATGGGTATAATTATCACACGAAAATATTCACTACTTATTTATTTTGGTAGTTAGCAAAATTCATGGAATGTACCCATTTTCCGTAATTTACGTTATAATGATATACATTCAACGTTATGATAATTTTCGTTCAACGTTATGATGATTTAAATTTAATTTTATGCTGAAGGATATTTTTGAATATGTAATAGTGCCTTATTTTTTGTTGTTGGCGTGTTATGCCGAGTAATTATTCCACAAAATTTGCTCACAATCATTATTCTGGATATTTTTCATAATTTCCGTTCTTGAAAATTTAAAATCACCGTAACTACAAAAAACAAATATCCACGACCATTATAACTCGTATACGATATTATCATATGGGATTAAAGTTATCATTATATACATAATTTATTATCATTATTATATCGTTCACACTAATGAGAATGTGTGAATGACAACAATAAGGATATAAGCATAACGCAATACCAATATCATTACGCAACATACTAAACGCCATTATAACGTTTGTGGACCCTCATTATTACAAAAGACCGATATCATTACACAACAATAAATATATATGCATAAAAAAATATCTGTATCATTATACAACGTACTAGATGTCATCTTAATATTTGTGGATTTTAATTATTATAGATCCGTGCATGTTACCATAACTGCAAAACATATCATAAATAACTTCCCTCTATAATTCACGACTGTTACCATAACTGCATAATCCCTTCTAAATGAACATCTTACCATAAAAAAAATGTCATTTACCATAACCGCCTAATGTTGATTTATAAAAATAACCTTTTGCTATTAAAATAATAATAAAATTATGCAACATGTCACTAGTTATGTCCATCAGATCCCAAAATTCGGTGGATATAATTTGGTCTTAATTCTACAATTTAAAATGGTTCGAAAATGATTACAATTCTATATATATATATATATATATATATTAAAGAAACTTTGTTAAATCTTGTATAAGTAATGAAAGGAACTCAAAGTTTATGCTTAGTTCAAGCTATAAGTTCTTTTGGCAATTATAAGTATGGCCTATATGTAATATTGCTCAAAAGCAACTTTTACAAAAACTCAAGGAGCTTAAACTAAATTGTCATCAAGGCTAGATAGGGGTTTGAAATTGTCGATAACATTAATTTGTTTTAAAGGCTAGTGGCCCTTTCCTCGTTTTCTTGATTCTTGGTTTATTTCCCTAGTTTGGTTATTATTGTCCATACCCTTTTTTAAGGGGGCCTTTGGTTCAATTTGGGGTCGGGGGAGGCGGGAAAGACAAATAAAAGAATTTTTTTTATTCTCAATTTGTTTAGTTTAACACCATGGTTCAATAAACGAAAATCAACTTTGGCAGTACCGTGGAGGTAGTGATAGAAGTCATAGAGGTGGTGGCGGCAGTGAGGTGGTGTTAGACGAGAGTGACAACAATGGGGGTGGCCATGGTAATAGAGTGCAGTGGTGGTGAAGGAGGGTGACAGCAGTGGTGGTGGTAGGAATCCAAATCACTAGTTGGGCATGGGAATGAAAATTCTTCAACTATGGAATCCAAAACTAAAAAATGGGGAAAGAAAATCGATTAGAAATTACTCTTGATTACCTTATAATTCCCTTCCTTTCGGTCAACCACGCAGCCACTTGGAACCTTTTGAGACACCAAGCTCAATGCATGTGACTATGTCTCATGCTCTACACTTTTTATATTTAAAAAATAATTCAATTATGTGATGAATATAGCATAATTATATATCTAAGCAACTCAATTATAGAAAAATATTCTACTAATTAGGGCGTTGGTAACGTTGTGCTTCTATAGAGCACAATACAAATATAGTATCTGAGTTCCACAGATATCTTTACATACAAAAACATTTTATGCTCCTACACCCACAATCATGGAGCACTATGGAGTACAACACAATTACAATACATTTTTTCAATTTCTTATTTTTATAATTTATTATTTACAATTATAAATATAATTTAATTAAAAATATGATTTAACTAAAAATTATATTTAATTAAAATAAAAAAAATTACATAATTCATTCTCGAAATTAATTATACTAATTGAATTTAACTACAGATGATGAAGGGTGAGACAAGAAAAAACAGTTAACATTTAACATAAATAAAAATTATTCAGGAAAAAATAAATACTTAAAAAGAGAAAAAAGAAAAAAACTAAATAATAGTGTGACTGGTTTTTTTTTTTTTTTAAATTATGATTTTTTCTTTTTTATTCAAAATTGATTTTCTAGAATTATAACAAAAAAAAAACATTTTAAACAATAAAAAAATGAAGCACAGCCACACAACACGTAAGTGGCATGCACAAGCGACACCGCTAGGCTAGGAACGCTCGAGTGGTGCGCAAACATGGGCCCGGGCTAGTGACATGCGCGCATGTGCATTTACACATGACCTTGTGCACCACGTTGTGCGCACACACCCCGTAGCGTTGTGTTGCACGCTATGATCGCTACTGTTAGTGCGCACAGCATTGCGCATGCCCCTAGACATTGAGTTTCATTAATTATAAGATAACAAAAAAATTATTTCTTTGCAAATAGCCTACCAGTGGAGTGAGTAACTATATATTTGTATGGCCAAATGTATTAGATCAACTATCGTTTTATTTTTCTGAGTTTTCTTATTTACATAAAACCTCTGCTGCATGGGTGTGAGGGCAATACGATATGGATACACAAATATAAATTTTTTTAAAAACTAATATATGATTTCGTCAATGCTACATTTGTATATTTATATTTTATTATATTTATCACCTATTTATAAGAATAAAAATATAACTCATAAATTAAATATTATATTATGTATATCAATTAAAATATAAACTTCAATACAAATAGTCAAATAACATGAATAATTTAGGGTACTACATTGAAATAATTACAAAAAGACCTTAAAAACATAAAGTTGTTAAAAACAACCACAAATGCACCCTAAAAAAGCAAAATTAAGAGGGAAAAAAAAAACAAATGCACCCTAAGCGCACCGAATTCGCGAAGTGGATAAGCGTATCTGTTACTTTAAAGGATTTATCAGGTGGCGTATTTCGTGCGTATACGTCGCGAATCGCACCCACACCTGCGTGTATCCGATATTGAAATATAATATTTTTAGGAGAATCCATGCATTATAGCCTAAAATACATCTTCCAGATCATATTACATTAAAAATTATTGGAGGTTTATTATATTAGTTAATCAAATAAATTTTAATTAAAAATAATGGGAAGTCATCGCAGCGTTAAGTTGGAATTGGCAAAGAACCATCTTTTGATATATATGTTGATCGATGTATCGTGATGATGCCATTCATTAAAAATATTGGGATCACATTGAGAACTTAAAAAAATGGAATTGATGAAGGGAAAAAATATTAGCATTTAAAGGATTTCATTGGAGTCTTTGTTTATGTGAAAAGAAATTTCTTCTGTGGTTCCTAAATTATTTTTTAAATGTTTGGAACTTTCTTTTTGTTTCCTGAGCGAGACACTTGTATCTAACGTTGGAATCTTCCTTGTTCCTTGTTCTCATGGGATCTAGTCAGCTGCCCTATATAACCGATCTCTACATGAGCCTTCACAAAATATTTCGATTTGTACAAAAAAGAAATTAATCCCTTGACCTATGAGTAATTATGGAACATATTATCCACTGTACCACTACCGGCTTTGATATATAAATTGAATTTGAAATATATTTATACACAAAATATAAAGATCAACACAACAAATATTTAAACATCAACATTCATAAGTCATCACCTATATTAATAATTAATATAACCTATATTAATTATTAATATAACATGCGACCTTCGGTTACTATTTACTAAATTTGACGCACAAAGCAAACTAGCAAGCCTACCACCACTACCGCTACAACTACTAGGTAGGGTCGTTTTCTTTCTAAAGTTCAAATCTTATGAAATGGGCAATATTCCACAAATATATTATTCTGTGATAATTATTTGAATTAGTTACAATACGAAATATGATTAATATTTATTTAACAAGTCAAACTAAGAAAGAAGATCTTAACATTGTAATTGAAATATTAATAAGATAATTGCCATTTAAATCATAACTTTTCGTTGACTTCTGGTCAATCCCATAACTTTTGAAACTGGAACATAAAAT